>CANUEP010058941.1:0-16311 GCA_947857235.1 Jatropha podagrica | reverse complement strand
CCCCCCCCCCCCCCCCCCCCCCCCCCCCCCCCCCCCCCCCCCCCCCCCCCCCCCCCCCCCCCCCCCCCCCCCCCCCCCCCCCCCCCCCCCCCCCCCCCGGTATTAGCAGCTATAGCTCCACTTAATGAAACGCAACACTTTGAACGAAATGAAGCCGCAACACATGAAATCTTTGATTAATGAAACATTGCACTTTGAATTATTTATTCTAGAAGAAAGTTAGCAATTGAGTTGGTTGTAACTATTCTTACTCGGCATCCAACTATTACGAAATAGTTATGGACTATGAGCTCAATAGACTTGTATATAAACAATGAGCAGATACTCAATAAGATGATTTTCAAAATTTTCCATTTTTGCTTCTAGATATTTTCTGTTAGAACCCACTGTAGAAAGAAACCGATCAGCTTTAGTCAATGACATCAGAGAGGAATCGAGAAAGATAGTTGAGAAGCGACTTCATAATGCCACGATTGAGGTTTCATTTTTATTTGTTCTTTTGGGTTTTGGAAATTGGATTTACTATGAAATCACAAGAAGTGTTGGGATATCTATTCAAAATGGATGGGCTTTTAATCTCATGAATATTTTGGGATTTGAGACTATTTCTACAAGTTTTGTTTAGTTAAGGCTTATCTGAACAAATATAAGAAGGCGAAGAAGGTAATGAAGACGATGGAGGAGCAAGGAGACATTGAGATGCTTATTGCTCTCTTACAATGTGTTAAAGAAATTATTGTTGGCATTATAAGAAAACGTATAGATTTTGCCTTTATTATATATTTTGTTTTGTTATTACTTATTATTTAGTTATTTATTATAGGCTTTGTGATTATAAATCAGATGTAGCAAATTTAATGTCTTAAAAGGAAGAGAAGATAGAGAGATTATTCTGAATGAGTTTATTAGGAAAGAAGATGAATGTTTTATGTTTTAATATTTACTATGCAGTTTCTTGCACTTTGCGCGAATACCTAATTATTTACTTTTGAAATATAAAATATGTGTATTAATAAATTACTAAGAATTAAAATATCATTTCTATAATACTTATCACATTTGAAATTTTACCTTCCTTAGAAAATCATTAAATTTATCTAAATTATTGAATAAATTGACTATATTACCTTTAATTAAATGCTAATTCCCTAAGAAAATTATCAAATTAAAGTAATAATTATTTTTCATATATAAAAGGTAAACATGGAAAAAAATATTTATTACTGCTTGACACCACAAATATGAACTATTTTCTCAAATATTACAAATATTACGAAACAGAGATAGTACTTACAATGCATAGCTAATATGTATAAAATGTTGAGAAGAATATTATTATGTACTGTGTCTTGTTACAGACTTTGATGCCAATATATATACAAAGATATAGTTGACTTAGATCTAATTACAATAAGAAGGAAATATTCAAGATATGATCCTAATTACAATGAGAAGCTGATTCAATCAGGAAATATACTTATTTCCTTATACACCCCTGCAAGATGGTGGATCATGAGGATACACCAATCTTGGATCGAAGTCGGGCAAAGTCTTGAGTTGAGAGAGCTGTGGTTAAAAGATTTGCTAACTGGTTTTTGGAAGAAACATGAGATACTCACAGAGTTCCATTCTGTACTTGTGTGCGGACAAAATGATAGTCTATGGCGATATGCTTCATTTTTGAATGGAAGATTGGGTTTGCTGCAACATAAGTAGCTCCTAGATTATCAGAGTAAATCACTAGAGCACTAGGGATGAAAGCTGAAGTTCTTGAAAGAGATTGCAAACCCACTATATCTCAGCTGAAGTAGATGCGACAGAGCGATATTCAGCCTCAGTAGATGACCTCGCTATTGTTTTCTATTTCTTTGAAGACCAAGCAACTGGATTCTTCCCCAGAAAGATAATATGAGCACTTGTTGATGTCCGATCATCCCTATTTCTAACCCAGTCAGCATCGAAAAAATGTGTGAAGGTCAAGCGGAGAATCCTTATGGAAGGATAATCCTGTGTCATAAGTACCATTTAGATATCGGAGTAGTCTCTTGACTGCTGCCCAATGATTGACTGTTGGTCTAGCCGAGCATTGAGACAACTTGTTGAAAACATAAGCAGTGTCGGGTCTGATCAATAATAAGAATTGTAGCTTACCAATCACAGCCCGAAACTCAGAAGCATTTTGTAGATGGGCCTAATCATTTAGCATTATTGAATTTGATGGGGATAATGGTGTTGAATAATAAGGATAAGATCAGTTAGTATTTTAACTTGGTAAATTGTTACAATTCTGTTATTGTAGATAGCTCTCTTTGTAAATATAGATAGCTGTTTTTATAACTAATATTAGCAGTAGTTGGACTCTTTGTATATTTAAAGAGCACCAATTCTGGTGGGCTTGTGACATCCCGACCCGGCAAAGCGGATCCTAAGAGGGCGAGTAGAGCAGGGCTCCTAGCGAGCTTCTAGGATGACAAACTAACTAAGGTAGTGGAATGAGGGACACAGTAATGAATCAGATCATATATCAAAAAGAGGGTAACTAATCATCAGAGGTGCCTTTTGGTGGAATGGATGGAGAGTTTGAAGAACTCCAAGGTTAAGCGTACTCGCTTGATAGAAATCTTAGGATGGGTGACCTCCTAGAAAGTTCCCATTTCACCTGTGGGACAAAACCGTGTGGGTCTTGCCGATCTAGTATGGGATGGATCTGACTTGATCCAAAGCAAACAATTCCTTTTGTGGTTAGAGTCAGGGATGGATTTGACTTAATCCAAAGCGGACAATTCCTCTAGCGATTGGCGTCAGAGCGTTACAATGTCAATTTGGTGGTTCAAATTCTCGGCGGAGTTGGACCTGAGTTTGGTGCTATTAATGCAGCCATCCATGCTCGTGATACAATAGTACCCTTTAATGAACCTCAAGATAAGTTATTAGCACATGAATTATATTTAAAACTGATTGATTATCCTCCTAAGAGTATTTCAGTTGTTGCAAATAATTTTACAAAAATCGAACACTAATAGATTTACTTCAGCTGGTTCCGGTCGATAACATACTGGTAATGCGTCTTCTGTGACTATTTCTGTTGAAAGAGGTGTCAAACAAAAATCTCAAGTGAATGGTTCTCGATCAAACGTTCAGTGTCAATTTTTTAAACGTTTTGGACATTTAGTTAAACAATGTTATAAGGCCAAGCGTTATTTTGCAAATCTTTCTCAATACAGGCAAATGCTACCAGTACCCAACCGAAACATAAAGCATCCTAGTTGCTGGATTTTGCAGCTTCTCATCATGTTACAAATGACTTAAATAATATGTCTCTACATTCTACTTATGATGGAACTGATGAACTGCAATTGACAGACGGTTCAAGTTTGTCTATTTCCCAAATAGGTTATGGTACTGTTTCTTTACCTTTGAAAGCTTGTTCTCATCACAATGTTTTATATGTGCCTAAAGCCAAGACCAATTTAATTTTTGTGCCCCAATTTTGTGATTCTCATCATGCTCTATTGAATTCTTTTGTCATTTTTATCTTATAAATGATCAATCCATGGGGGAGATTCTGTTCAAATGTCCGCTTGATCAATCTTTCTATAAACTCCGGTAATTTCTTACTCCGGGTTCGTTTGGGTGTAATCATGTTCGATTATCTTCTGTGTCTTGGCATCAGCGGCTTGGTCATCCGAGTTTGAAGATTTTTAATTATGTTTTCTCTAAGTTCAAAATTCCTATGTCAATTATTAAGGATAGTGTTTGTGATCCTTGTCAGTGTAATAAAAGCCACATGCTACCTTTTGGTGTGTCATCTTTGGTTAGTAGTAAACCTTTAGAGCTTGTTTATTTTTTATTTATGGGCGCCGGCTCTGCTTCATTCCGTGGATGGTTTTCGCTATTATCTCATATTTGTCGATCACTTCACAAAATATATATGGCTGTATCCCTTAAGAACTAAGTCACAGGTTTATGAAATATTTCCATTTTTTCAAAAGCTTGTCGAAAACACCTTCAATTCCAAAATAAAAACCATTTATACAAATGGTGAGGGGGGTGAATATGTTGCTTTTAGAGCATATTTTCAGCAAAATGGCATTAAACATCTACAAACTCCACCTCACACGCCTCAACATAATGGTACTGTAGAACGCCGACATCGACATTTGCTTGAAACTGGCCTCACATTATTACAAACAGCCTCATTACCATTACAATTTCAGAGTTTTGCTTTTCGAATTGCAGCCTATTTAATAAACCGTATGCCCACTTTTGTACTCAAATTAAAGTCTCCATATCAGAAATTATTTGGGGTTTCTCCTAATTATGAGTCATTTCGGGTTTTTGGGTGTCTTTATTACCCTTGTTTGTGGCCATATATCAAATCCAAATTTGACAATTGCGCCCTTCTGTGTGTATTTCTTGGATATTCATCTAACAAGAGTGCTTATGTTTGTTATAATATTGCCATAGGAAAATTTTATGAATCTCTACATGTAGTTTTCATTGAGAAACAATTTCCTTTTTTTGCTCATGCTTCGAATGAATCCTTCTCTCATTCCATCAGGTATGATATTCCTTTGAATGAACCTATTTTTGCTATTGTTCCGTTTCAACATGTGTCGACTGTTTCTGCAGATTCTGCTATTCCTATACCTACTATCGAATCTGTTCATAATTATTCTTTTGACCCTGCTGTTTCTGAATCAGTTTCATTGCCTCTGTTTGAGTCTATTTTACCAATTTTGAATCAAGAAAATCGATCACCGTCTGCTGGTGTTTCTTCAATAATTAACACATACCCAATGGTAACAAGATCAAAGAACAATATCCAAAAGCCGAAACTTATAAATCTTGTTACTAAGCATCCCCTACCCACAGTACCAGAACCTAATTTAGTTACACAGGCTTTGGCAATTCCTGAATGGCGCAAAGCGATGTCTAATGAGTTTAATGCTTTTCTTGACAATCATGCTTGGGAGCTTATTCCTTTTGATGCTAATCATAATTTGGTAGGCTATAAATGGATTTTCAGGATAAAGCGGAATGCGGATGGTTCCATACAGCCGTATAAAGTAAGATTAATTGCTCATGGGTATAATCGAAGGCCGGGTGTTGATTACACTGACACTTTCAGTCCGGTGGTTAAACCAGTAACAGTCAAACTTGTTCTCACTTTGGCAATTTCAAAATCATGGCCTTTGATACAAATGGATGTTAACAATGCCTTCTTGCATGGTCCCTTAACCAAAGAGGTGTTTATGCAACAACCACCTAGCTTCAAGGATCCATCAAAGCCGACTCATGTATGTCAGTTAATTAAGGCTCTTTATGGTTTAAAACAAGCACCACGCGCTTGGTATCAAGCATTACGGGAATTCGCTGTTAATTATGGATTTCAATTGTCCAAGTATGATCACTCTTTATTTTATTATATCAAGGATGGCATATATTGTTACTTTCTTGTTTACGTGGATGATATCATCATCACTAGAAACAATAATGGGTTTGTTTCAAAGTTCATTGCCGCTCTTGGTCATAAGTTCTCATTAAAAGATCCACAATCCCTATCATCATTTTTTGGCATGGACGTGCATCGAATAGCAAGTGGACTCTTTTTATCTCAACAACATTATATTCGAAAGCTGCTTGAACAAGGCAAAATGGAAGGTGCGAAAATTTTGACTACACCGATTGTTGTTGATAGTAGTCTCAAGAAAACAAACCTAGGGGTGCAAGCTGCAAATGCTACTGCTTACCAAAAGCTCATAGGTGGTTTACAATATCTTAGTCTTACAAGACCTGATATTGCTTTTACTGTAAATAAGCTGTCCCAATTTATGTAGTCTCCAAGTTCTTCGCATTGGTTGGCATTAAAACGGCTGCTTCGCTACTTAAAGTCAACCATTAATTTTGGGATATTGATTAAGCAGCAAACAAAACTTGCATTTAACTCTTTTTCAAACGTCGATTGGGCTGGTGATCCATTGGATAGAATATCTACTATAGGATATCTATTGTATTTGGGTAAGGTACCTATTAGCTGGAGTTCCAAGAAGCAACGAACCATTATGAGATCAAGCATAGAGGCTGAATATCGAGCCGTGGCAAGTACGGCAGCTGAAGTCCGATGGGTTCAATCCTTACTTAATGAGCTTGGAGTCAAGGTATCAACACCTGTGATTTACTCTGATAATATTTTTGCTATGTACACTTGCAAGAACCCTGTGTTTCATTCCAAAATGAAACATTTAGAAATTGATGTTCACTTTGTGCGTGAACTGGTTCAATGAAATGAGCTTCGTGTAACACACATTTCATCTCAACGATCAGTTAGCAGATATGCTAACCAAACCATTAGCCAAGTTAAAATTCCAGCAAAATAGATCCAAGATAGGTCTCCATGATGGAACCTCTATCTTACGGGGGAGTAATAAGGATAAGATCAGTTAGTATTTTAACTTGATAAATTGTTATAATTCTATTGTTGTAGATAGCTCTCTTTGTAAATATAGATAGTTGTTTCTGTAACTAATATTAGCAGTAGTTGGACTCTTTGTATATTTAAAGAGCATCAATAATAGAAGTTAATTATCTTCTTCTTGCTATTCAATTCCATTATATTGAAACGGTATTTGCCCCTTGCATATTGACTTGTTCAAGTAATTCTCTGATATAATTTTATCGGGACAAAAATAAACCTGCTGCTATTTTAGTAACCTCAACACCAAGGAAAACAAGACTCTAATGGTGACATGTTTAGCAACTGGAGAATAAGTTTGATCAAAATCCAAACCTGGTTGTTGTGTGAAACCTCTTGCAACCAAATGAAGCCTTATACCAAACCGGAACACCATTGGAATCATATTTGATCCAAAAGAGCCATTTGCAACTCACAACATTGGAGGTCATGGCAGCAGGTACTAAAACCCAGGTTTGTTGATTTTGAAGAGCCTTATATTCTTCATCCATTGCTGCCCTCCTCTTAGGATCTTTGAGAGCTTGAGCAAAAGTCTTTGGTACAAAAGGTTTGGATGCTGCAACAGTTTCAGTCATCAAACATAACCTATTAGTAGGCTTATAAATGTTATTTTTGCTTCGTGTTACCATGGGATGTGTGGAGGCTTGTAAAAGGCATTGCTCAGCTTGTATGGATGGAGCTATTGTCTCATTTGGCAGGTTTGATGCTTCAACAGAGTGCTCATTTTCTCGAGTTGAAGAAGTTTGCGATGAGGGTAGCTGTTACGTTGGAGAGTCATCCATGCTTGCATCTAGAGTGGCAGCCGACACACTTGCAGTGTGAACATCATTTGGCAAAATAAAATGTAAGGGAGACCATGTTTCTAGTGTTGTGGAAGATGGACGTTTAGAATTTGACTCTAATGAGGAGAATGGAAAGGAAGATTCAACAAAATCCACATGACAAGAAATATATATTCGGGAAGTGACGAGGTCTAGACATTTGTAAGCACTTTGATTTAGAGTGTAGCCAAGAAATACACAAGGGATAGATTTTGGTTGAAGTTTATTAGAATTGTATGGTCACAACCATTGGTAACATAAACACCCAAAGACACGAAGTTTATTATAATTAGGAACATGGCCATGTAGTCTGAAGAAAGGAGAATGATTATGTAAAATAGGTGTTGGCATTCTATTGATTAGATATGTAGTAGTGGAGAAGGCAAAGGTCCAATATGATAGTGGTAGATTTGCTAAGTGAAGCATGGTGAGACCAGTTTCAACAATGTGTCTATGTCACCGTTCAGCAACGACATTGTGTTCCGTTGTATAGGGTAGTGTTAAAAAATGTGTAATCCCATGTTCTTGAAGAAAAGATTTTAAGTGAATAAATTCGCCACCATTATCCAAGTACAATGAGATAATGGATTTGTGAAATTTTTTTTCAACTGTTGTTTTGAACGATGGAAAAATTATGGATACATCAGACTTTTTCCTTAAAGGGAATAACCACACATACTTGGTAAAATGATCAACAAAAATAAGATAATATTTAAACCCATCAACAGAAGTTACTAGTGCAGGACACCAAACATTAGAATAAATTAACTCTAAAGGAGCAGTGCTCTTTATTGTAGACTCTGAAAATGGAACCTTGTGCATTTTATTGCACTTATAAGACTCATAGAAGAAACTAGATGCAACAGACTCAGAAGACAAAGGATTTTGACTCTTAAGGATAGAACGCAATACTAGAGTTGAAGGATGACCAAGACGGTGATGCCAAACCGGAAGTGATGTGTGAACAGTGTGAGAGATTACAGGACATGGTTGTGGTGACTTTAGGAGTTTTAGCAGCCACTCATAGATACCATCACTGGGCTTTCCCTCCGCCAAAAGAGTCCCTGTGCGCAAATCCTTCACATAGAACAAGAAAGGATTGAATGAGACCTCAACATTATTTGTGAGAAAAAATTGATAAACTGATATAAGATTTTTATTCAAAGTAGGAACACAAAGCACATTATTTAATTTCATAGGACCAAATAATGTTTGTAAAGAGACGGAACCAGTGTGAGTAATAGGGTAGTTGCTGCCATCTCTAAGCATAACATCATCAATCCCATCATGTTCTAAATGTAGTGTAAGATTTTGCAGGTCCTAGGTAATGTTGATTAGCCTAGAGTCCATCACCCATTTAGATTCTGAATTTTGAGTATTGGACACACAATTAACCTGTGGTTTTGCAGGCATCTGTGAATTATTGGAATTTGCCAACTAGGGACACATTTTTAGTAACTTGAAGCACTTTCTAGTTACATAACCTGGCCGATTACAAAATTGGCAAACAACTAGTGATTTACCAAAATTCCCCTATGAGTTATTTGTCGTACCTGTGCCAAGAGAACCAAATTGAGATTGTGGAGCAGGGGATTGATACGATCGAGCAGCACTATGAGAGCTTGATCCATGTTTGGATGAAGTATAATGCACTGTAATAGGACTTGATACTGTCAAAGATTCACGAGCAAGCTGAGTTTTCACATCTGTGAGTTTCTCGTGAAGCTCCTCAAAGGATATGGGTGTATCTCTAGCTCGTAAGACAACTGCAATTTCTTTATATTCAGATGAAAGGCCATGGAGAACATACAACAACACCTTAGACATGGTGATTTTCACACTAGCAAATAGACATGGAGATTTTCAAACCAGCAGACCCAAGCTCAAAAGTTATTGACTTTACCTTTTGAAGGAAATCGATCATGGGCATAAAGCCCTTTTTCAAAGTAAGTAAGTGTTCTCGTAGGCTCATTATTCTTCCCTGAGATGGTTTGGCGTACATCGTGGCCAGTGAATGCCAAACATCATATGAAGTTTTCTCGCCACAGACAAAGATAACAACCTTAGGTGATAATGATGCTATGAGAGCACTTCTGATCAATTGATCTTGTCGAACCCATATGGAATTGGCAGCAGATTCAGGTGAGGATTCTATTTTCATAAATTTCATGAAATCATATTTGATTAGGAGAGAGTCCCACTGAGTATACCATGACTGGTAATTACTGGGTGTAAGTTTAATTGGTGCTTGGGCAGTAGAGTTTATAGAGATAAGTTGATTAGAAGAAGGGTTAATAATATTGGAATTTGATGGTGTAATTGGGTGAGGTGAAGAATCAGATGGAGTATTATCGAGAGACATGGACCTTATTTTATTTTTTTTTTTTTTTGAAGGAGAGCACAATTAGGTTTTTAGGAGCTCTAATACCACATAAGATGTTGAGAAGAATATTATTGTGTATTGTGTCTTGTTACAAACTTTGATGCAAATATATATACAAAGATATAGTTGACTTAGATCTAATTACAATAGGAAGGAAATATTCAAGATATGATCCTAATTACAATGAGAATTTGATTCAATCGAGAAATATACTTATTTCCTTATAGTATGATTCAAATGTATCATGCGATTGAAAATTTTTTTCCTAACTAATGAGTGAGTTATTCATGTAATAAATTTGAAAGAAAAAAAAATCTTAATATAATAGTTACATGTGACCAATTGAAATAGAGTAAATATATTACTTACCAAAATACTGATGGAAAAATTAGTGAGAACATTTGTCCCCTTCAAGTAATAACTTGAAGTACCAAAAATGCATACATAAATATATGAAAACTATTATTTTATTTATTGCAATTCATATTTGATATATTCTTAGTAATATATTTTTTGTCCATATTTATATAATTTGTTTTGTTTTTTTGTTTTATAGAATATTTTTTTGGCCATTTTACGAACATATATAATCGTTTAGAAGAGAAAGGGGTTTTAATTTTAAGAAGGCACATTTGATATTTTAAAATAATACGGTTATTTTTAATAAAAAAAATTGACATAACAAGTACCATATAGATAATGAACGTTTCTACTTACAACGTTGATGTTTGAGAACAACCATATAGGCAATAATTAAATAGCTAAAAAAATGTCAAAAAAACTCATTTGAAATACCTATATTAATGATTTTGAGACTCAAATAAACTGGCTAATGTTTAGCACTTTCTTAACCAATTTATATATGTTATTAAAAGACTATCATGTTAAATTCAAAACACACATCATGAATAAACTCATAAAAAATTAATAAGAAAAAAAATCAAAAGTCATTGTATTTAAAACTCTCTCATAAAAACTATAAATTAGAGAGAGAACTTATAATGAAAAACAAAATTTTTCTTCAAAAACTTACAATTTTTGTCTCAAATTAATTCTACTTTAAATTATACTATGCCACCTCGATCAGATACTTTAAATTAAGATTGAATTTTTTTATTATAAGTTCTTTGTATAGAGTAATTTATTATTAGATTTCCTATAAAAAAGAAATTTATTGATTTATATTTCATATTTGTATCCTATTAATTAAATTTTCAATTTTGATTTCTTTTAAAAGAAAAGAAACAACCACAACAGGGTGTGCAATCAAATTTAATTTTTTCATTTGATAAAAAATTTTATGTTAATTTTTAATATTGAAAAGAAAATTTTCAATTATTAATGCTTAATGAAAAACTAGTATTATTTGATTCATTATTTTACTTTTCACGTTAATGTTAAAATTATAAATCGCTTTATCTTATAAATAAGATTCTTTTAAAAAATAAAATTTACTATTTTTTACAGAACTTCAAAAGTATTGAGGAGTTAATTAATGATGTTTGATAATCCGTGGGGTTGGATTTTTGGATGATATGAAAAAAAGAAAAAGCTACATATAAGGTATGAATTGAATTAACTATTTTTTGTTAGTTGGCTCATCCTATATATGTGAATAGATAATGCATTATTAATTTTTTGCCATCACATTAGCCGGAGATTTACTAAATGCTCATCATAATATTTACTCTACATTATTTCTCCATCATATGAGAATCCTACTCAAACTTGCCAATGACACAGTATATTGACAAGTAAAATATCAACACCTAACATGAATGTATTTTTTTTTTTCTTTTTTTCTTCATAATCACTGAAAAAAAGCTTGAATTTTTGAATATTTTACACTACAAAAAATTTGCTAATTTATGACCGATGTATCAGTGGCAAAATAAGACAAATCGATCGCAATATTGAAATTGCGACCGACTAATAATAGTCGATAAAACACTCATTGCAAATGTTTTTGCGACAACAATATCGATCGCAAAAGACAATAAATTCGATTACAAATTGGTAAATAATCGGTCATGCTATTTTCATCGCAAATCGGTCACAATATTTCTCGCCTAATAATTGATCGTAAATGATTGTCCCAAATCGGTCGCAATTCTAATGCAATGTCATATTTAAATTTTATTTTCTGTCGCAAGTCGAGACAGTGAAAAAAAAATATTTTATAATTATTTGTATTGACATTTTATAAACCTGTCAAAAAACGATACAAACACGCACACACACACACACAAACATATATATATATATATATAAAGACATCATTATTCCAACAATCCAAAGAAACATCATTAACGTATTAAGCTATAAAAAAATGAAAGCAAAATAAATGAAAATAACAATCTAAAATGGTCCAAAGTCAAATCTATGATGCCGATCCGATGAAGTAGTTGGAGGATCTTATGTAGTGTCCTTTGGGTTCACTATAGTGTCTGGAGGAGTGACCAATATATCTATACTATCAGCTACAATATCTGGAGAAGGAAGAAAGATGGTGTCTGATGCTCGACAATAGATGGCACTAGTGGATCTAGAACAGCCAGAGGATTAGATGAAGTAACAATCATCTGCGGACTAGACATTTGCATCATAAGTGCTCTAAGCTCTGCGATCTATCTCTCCTGGTGATCAACACGAGCTCTCAATGCACTAATCTCCTCGGCACTATGCTCGAGAGGTGGTCGTCATGGTGGAGCACCAACAGCGCTTGAATCTGAGGTATAAAGCTAACTCATCAACACTAACTGGACATCATATGCAGGTTGAGAAAATAGAACACGGTCGCTAGCTGTACTGTAATTCTCGTGAAAAAGAAATTACATCCAATGATTTTTATATAGATGCTAGCTATAGTTAACACATCCATTGAATGCATAAATAATAGAAGACTATCATAATAGGAAAATGTTTCATACTCACATTAATGCCCATTGCACGCCTATCGATGAAAGTCTCTCCATCATGGTCCTTTGTGTGAGTGTATTTGAACACCTCCATCGGTGTAGGCTGACGACCATATTTCTCAGCCTATTTCACAGTTTTGTGCATAACATTTTAATATTTATAATTATTTCATTAAACATCAGTATGGTAACTTTTACTAATTTACTTACTAATATTTGAGCGATCTCTATAGTAGAGATGGACCCGCTTGTGTGTCTCGATGGTCCTGCTTCGTCACCACCAGTTTCACTATGCACGTTCTGTGCAAAGATTTCGCATTTTCTCTTAAATGTAGGATCCTCCCAAGCCTTCTACCAGCTCTCCCATACCTCCTGAGATACGCACTACTACTTCTTTCTATTCTTCCTCATCCTATAAGTGAAGTTAGAGTAGCATAGAGCGCATAATTTTTCCCATGCCACCTTAAGCATAGCTATGATAGCCTCCTCCCATACAAAATATTTTTGTAAAAATAAATTATATGATTTTTTTTTTTAATAATTTAATTGATTGTACCTCTATAAATGTCAATGCAGATATAAATTAAGAAACGTCATACCTGAAACTCATCCCAATAAAAGTCTCTCGCCTCCTGGGGTACCGCATCCCAAGTGTATCCTTCTTTATCGAGATGTAGCTTTATGATCTTCATAATTTTCCTTGACGCTCAAGATGATGGATAAATACTATGAAAGATAACAAAATTAAACGTAAATAGAAAGAATCATCAAAATGCAAACAAAACATTCAAAAATACAAACGCAATACTTACTATCCGACTACTAATCTGAGTTCTGTACGTGCCTCTGCTGAAGCTACTAATGCAAAATTAAACAAAATATATCAGAAATGAAAATGAGTACTTATTGGTGCTAATTAACAGTTATGATTACCCGGTGCAGAAGTGGATTGTGTAACTGGTGTAGACTTTACCAGTGTAGGAAATGAGGCAGAAGAAGAAGGAATAGGGGGACATGGAGGTCCCATGGGGGGCTCAACAGAGATGAAGCCCCACGTGTACCAGAAGGAGGAGGAGGAGGAGGAGGAGGTGTACCAGAAGATGATTACCAACTGCAAACTATATGAACATATCTAATCCTTCTAAGAATTCTTTTCTTATTATTCCATTCACCCGAACCTCCAGTACATCCATTCCCGATCTCTCTGCATTTTTTAGACAATGAACAAGTTCTGTTTTTCTAATCCAAAAATATTAATGAAATTGTAAAACTGGCTTATTAATTACCTTAAAGCTAGTTTTTATAAACTTGCGCTCAGAGTTCATATCCTTATAACAAACAAAATTCATACTTCTTTTAAATTTGGTATGAACCTAGCACATCCAGAAATGTCTACATTCAGTAGCTAACATGAAACAACTCCTTTACAATATGCACCAAACAGAATTTCTGCAACATCTCTCCATAGTTATCTGAATACATTATGTGGATCGATTGAACCCACTATATATGGATCCAGTGAAAACAAGAGGAGATACAACATAAATTCTATATAAGAGCATATGTAAAGACTTGTTGTTTCATGCTTTTTTGTACTGAAAGACATTCCTAGACTATCCAACTTGGACAATTCAATGTCTTCTCTTTTATACAAATGAGAAAGACACTAAACGTGCAACTAAGATTTATGTCTCTACATCTACATTCATATGCAACGTTTTGATTTATTATGCATTTAGTAATTTCATTTCTAAATGAAATTTGGCAGCATTTTCCCATATAAATCTTTAAATTAAGTGGGAAAAAAAATACTTCTATAATCGAAACACCTTATAACTCCAACTTATGGCCACTACTAGGCCTCCATTTCATACAAACGCAATATCCCAATCAAACTCAATCCATTGCATCAATAATATTAAAATAGAACATAAAAGTTCGAATTCAAACGAACATCTCAATCTCAATTGAACAATTTGACAATCAAACATCTAAACTTCAAAATGAATAATATCAACCTCATACTAAAAAACACAAAATATATACACAGGAATGTCCAAACTGAAAAAAGGATGTTTGATTGTCAATTGTCCATAACCCAAAATATTATTCTTTGTATAAATATTGATTTGTATTCATACAGTTTCCTTTCATCTAAATCTCTAACTTGATTTCTTCCCAAAAAAAAAATCTAAGTCTTGAAAATTTGGTTCAATTTGCCAAATTCATAAGGATTAAAAAGTGGAAAAAAAATAAAAACCTAAAACCTTTATACTCAGATCAAACAATTTTCAATTGTACATTTGACTAAAATAAAAAATACAAGCATCCATGCCTATCCATCACACTCCCATATCCTTGCTCAACAAATTCGACATTATAAAATTGCAGAACACAAGAAAGGAAACATCAAGGAGTAGCCAATTCAGTTTACAATCAATTTAAGCAATTTGTCCTATAAAAATTCAATCTTTACAAGTGAATAGTTAAATAACATATAAGCAGAGCTCCAGCTAAAACTAGAGTCTGAAAAGGTAACAGCACACCATATCAAAATAACCTAAAAGCAGAGGTGTAGTGACATATAAAACAGATAATAAGTACAATACAAGTATAAAACACATCAAACCTAGATTCTGGATACAGAAAATACCAACATTCTCTCTAATTTTTAAAAATAAGCAAACCAAGCGATCCTTGAAAAGGAGCAATAAATATATAGGTCATATTATAAATATATATGATAATGTCCAAGTAATAAACAAATAAATTAAATAAAAACAATCAATAATAGAGAAAGTGAAGAAAGATATCTCGTAATGATCGAGGAGGAGGCAAGACTTACAACCTTGCATTTTTCTAATTAAGTTTTGTGCAAATACATTTACAACCTAATCTACTATTGGGCTTACGCCAAACTTGAGCCCATCTTATTTATTCAACGTGGACTTCTCACATAAAAACCAAAGACACTAACAAACTAAAACTGATATGGTAGACGACTATTTTTATATAGTTGTAATTTTTCTCTTTTCTTACACTGTACATATAGCTAAAAAATATAATTCATTTTGGTATCATAGCCTTTATTTGACAAGAACAGTGAAAAATTCATCAAATGGCTATAGATTAAGAAAAGAGAATAAATACTGAAGAATCTGAAGTCTACAAACTCATGAATTCTAATAATCATATTTCTATTCTGGTAAGTATGCCTATCATTGGTAACAATTACTTGTCATAGAGTTTATCCATGTTAATTGCAATAAGAACCAAAGACAATTTAGGTTTTATCAATGGCTCATGCCTCAAACTTGTACTCAATTCACCATTCTATGAAAAAATAGTTGAGAGTTGACAATATTGTAGCCTCTTGGATCGTGAATTCAAAATCTAAAGATATTGTTCACACTTTTTCATACATCAATAGTGAACAGAAAATATGGAAAGATTTATCATAGAGATTTGTGAGAGTATTATGATAGTCAAAGTCATGCTTCAAAACACAACTTCTCTAGTCCATTGTTATCAAGTTGCCGATTTAAATATAAATTTCGTTACAATTTCAAATCCATAAATTGTAATTTTCTATAAAAAAAATAATATATAGGTCATATATATATATATATATATATATATATATATATATATATATATATATATATATATATATATATATATAGCGAGTAATAAACAAAAATAATTAAAAAAAAA
>CANUEP010058908.1:0-29888 GCA_947857235.1 Jatropha podagrica | reverse complement strand
GTTAATTAAAATTGGAGTCACTTAGGGTTTTCCTAGTTTACCCTTAAATAATTAAACCAGGTGGCGACTCTCACACATTAAGTGCATTTCTATCCATTTGTCATACGCATTTCCACATTGCGAGTGCATACGGCGGGGTAGGGGTTCACATATATAAGGCTATAATATGGGTCCTCGTGCCCTACCTTCGCTTATATTTTGTGGAAGACTCGACCTCTTCGGTCGACAAACTCACCATGGAGCTCCAATCTAGCGGTGTCATGAGCACGAGGGTATAATCACTCAAACTTGGACTTTGTTAATTAAGCCTAGTCTTTCCCGCACCTTATCAACTGTTAAGCCCAATCCGTCCGGCACTATGTGTGCTTTAAGGCCAATCTGCCCAGCAAAACCTCAAAACCAATTTTCAAAACTGAGCTTGGAATCAGATGGCAAACCAATAAGCCCACTCTAAGAGTGGCACCTTCAAAACCCTACCATCCTGATTAATGGTTGAACTTTATGCACCCTGATTCTCATACAAATGAGGTACAAATACCTATAGATTTCAGCCTAGGTAGCAGGCCCCCGACCGAACAGACCAGTTGGGACATAGGGGAATGTGTTGTATGACCTAGAATCTCTGCTAACAAGGCTAAAGCCTAGCTCGCCTCTGAAATACACACCTTTATTCTGATTGCTTGCTTTTAATGCACTATATTCTAGATATTGACATGCATTCTAAGTACGTCCATGCATCGATAAACTAACATTCATGAAAAATAATGGTTTTTGATTTTCAATTAGACCCATACTTTTGATCCACATGAAATGAAGCTAAAGACCTAGTCCTTGAACCCAATGATTTTCAGGCTAGTGCATTTTATCCATTGTGGCACACTAAAGGGGTCAATCACAAGGTTTTTACCTCGTATTTTCCCCGAAAACAAAAACAAAATAAGGTGGGGACTCTAACACACCACACAATCAAAGCGTTCCAAAGAGCCAACAAGACATCACTTAAACGCTAAACAGAGCCATAAAATTGACAAATTGTTAATCCAATGAATTAATCAAATAAATTAAGCCACATTCAGGGCTAACCAAAACAAATCGAGAAGGGACCACGGTCAATAAGCAATCCAAGTTTACATCAATGAGAGCTTTAAAGAAGTTAAAGCCCCTACTAATTTGTTCATTCCTGCTAAGAATGACTTTGATTATGATGGACTTTCCATGATTCTCAATTAAATGAACTTTAATTTTCCTTATTTGTTTAATTTTTTTTCCTAATGTTTCCATTCATCAAGTAGATAACCATATGTGCATATTTGACATCAATTCATCACGCATGCTTGTATTTAATATAAAATCAAAAGAAAATCAAAAAATTTATTAATCAGACCAAACTTGACATCATAATTAATCATAAAATTCCAAAGTCTACTGAAGGACAAAGCAAAAGCCATTGAATGGAGTTATAAAGACATGCCTAGAATAGATAGGTCCATAGCGGAGCACACGATCCTTCTAAATCCCAAGTCCAGAACGCTGAAATAAAAAAGAAGGCTACAACTAGAATGAGCTGAGAAATTAAAGAAGAAGTAACCAAGCAGATTGATGTAGGGTTTCTAGAAGTGGTCCACTATCCAGATTGGTTAGCAAATATAGTCCTAGTTCCAAAAAAGGACGGAAGGGTCAGGATGTGTGTAGACTACCGGGATTTAAACAAAGCATCACTGAAGGATGATTTTCCTCTCCTTTATATTAACATCTTGATTGACAGTGCAACTATGGTGGGATGTTACTCAATCATGAATGGTTTCTTTGGATATAATCAGATTCTCATGGCACTATGAAATAAATCCAAGACAACTTTTATTACTGAATTCGGCACTTTCTACAATTAGGTAATGCCTTTTTAATTTGAAGAATGCTAGGGCAACTTACCAGAGGGTGGCAACCACTTTGTTCTATGACATGATCCATAAGGAGTTAGAGGTTTATGTTGATGATATGATTGTCATGACAAAGACGCTTGAAGAGCATCTAGAGGCCTTAAAAGAGTTCCTAAAAGAGTCATCAAGTACAAGCTACAGTTAAGTCCGAAGAAATGTGAATTTGGGGTGACCTCGAAAATGGCACTAGGATATGTTGTGGGGCCGAAAGGAATAGAGATGATTCAGGCAAGATCGAGGCCATTCAAGAAACAAAGTCGCCTAAGTCAAAAAGCAAGTTAAAAGTTTTTTGGGAAAAATACAATACATTAGCAAGTTCATGTCAAAGTTGTCTATTGTTTGTGATGCTATCTTCAAGCTTCTAAGAAAGGATCAACCAGTCAAATGGAATGATCAATGCTAGACAACTTTTGACAAAATCAAGGAGTATTTATCAAGTCCCCTGGTGTTGTGCCCACTAAAGCTTGGGAAACTCTTAATCCTATACTTGATAATGGAAGACGTTGGGATGGGAGCAATTTTAGCATAAACTGATGAGCCTGGTGTTGAGAAGGTTGTGTATTACTTAAGTAAGAAGCTTCTTCCAAATGAATAGAAATATGACTTGATAGAAAGAACTTCCTTAGTGATGGTTTGGGCTACCAAAAACTTCAACATTATTGTTTAATCTTATAAAGTGATAACAATATCAAAGATGGACCTAGTCAGGTACTATATGAAACTCTAGCTCCAGTAGGGAAGCTCTCCAGATTGTTGATCTTTCTTTTAGAATTTGATATTGAATATGCTACTAAGAAAACTGTTAAAGGAGTAGCAATTACAGATTTTTTAGCAACACATCCAATAGAAGATAAAAAAAGAATGGGAGATTGATTTCCCTGATGGGCATTTAAACGTGATAAAGAAGAAAGGGTGGAAATTGTATTTTGATGGTTCAGCTCACAGCAAAGGGCCGAAGTAGGCATTCTGTTGGAATCCCTACAAGGAAAAATCATTTTGATGCTAAAGAGGCTACAATTTACAGTCATGAACAATATGATAGAATCTGAAGCTTATTTATTTGGGCTAGAAGCTTTGATTACAGCTCAAGTTGAAGAAGCGAAAGTTATTAGTGATTCTAAACTAGTCATTGAGCATGCCAGTGGTACTTGGGAGGTTAAGGAGAGGAGACTGAAACTGTATATCGATTATCTACATACTATTATTCAAAGCTTCAAAAGGGTAACCTTTACTCACACAAATACAGGAAATAATCAAATACCGGACTCATTGGCCAATCTGGCATCAGCTTGGGAATAGATCTCAGTGATGCCTAAAAAACCATTTATCATGTCTGCCAGTAGCATCCCTTATTGTGAAGGTGAGAGAATCATGGAAATTGGGACAGATTAACAACCCTAATTTCATGATGTTTTATAATGGATAATGAAAGGGAGTTACCTAGACTTATCCACTAGAGATGATAAAAGGGCCATTTAATGCTTGGCGTTACAATTCAAAGTGTTGAACAATCAACTGTACAAAATAATGTCAAATGGGGCTATGTTAAGATGAGTGTCAAAAAAAAGCCAAAGGAATCATGGATTGGACCCACGTAGGGGTTTGCAGTACTCATATGAATAGAAAAACACTTGCAAAGAAAATCCTCAAAAAAGGATTTTATTGGTCTACAATGGAAAGAGATTGCATTTCATTCATGAAAAAGTGCTTCAAATGCCAGATTCATGGAGATCTTAGTCATATTCCTCATTCAGAGTTATACCCTTCTATTTTGCCATGGCCATTTGTAGCTTGGGGAATAGACATCATGGATAAGATCTCATCGCCTACCTCTAATGGGCTCGAGTTCATAGTCGTCGTAGTGGATTACTTCTCAAGATGGGTTGAAGCAGAATCGTTCAAGCATATTAGAGTAAATTAAATGGCCCGATTCATAGAGAAGAATTTGATTTATAGATACAGTATTCCTTATCATGTGGTGATAGATAACGAAGTTCAGTTCCAAGCTGAACTCAAAACCTTATTAAGAGAATATAGGATCGGACACCACAAGTCATCACCTTACAAATTAAAAGCTAATGGTGCAAAGGAAGCTGCAAATAGGAATATTAAAAAGATATTAAGGAAGGAAGCAGAGATACATCGTGATTGGGCTAGCAAGTTACCATATGCCTTATGGGGGTATCGGACTACAGCTAAGTTTGCAAATAGGGTAACCTTATATTCCTTAGTGTACGAAATGGAAGTCGTGATATCAACTAAGATTGAAGTGAAATCCCTATAAGTAGTGTTGAATATGAAATTTTAGAGTGCCAATGGGTTGAGGATAACTACTAGGAGTTAGCATTATTTGATGAAATATAGGCTTAAAGCTCGGTTTATGTATAAGCTATACAAAAAAGAAGATTGTAAGATACTTCAATAAGAAGGTCAAAACAAGACTATTGAAAGTAGGGGATTTGGTTTTGAAACAAACGAGACCAAATACCCATGACCCCAAAGGAAACTTCAAGCCCAATTGGGAAGGTCCATTTCTGATCAAAAGATGCTCTCAAAAGGTGTTGTGAAGCTATCAAACGTGGAAGGAAATGAGTTTATTGAACCAATTAACTTGGATAGATTGAGGAAATTTTATGTATAATTTGAAATGTTAAGGTCAAACCCATTAATAAAATTCATCTTTTGTGTCATTATTATTTTTGAAGCTTGTCATGTTTGAGATATATGTCAATATGCAATAATATGAATTTAATTTAATGAAATGGAATAATAGGAATCATATTAAACTCTCCAAGCAAAAGGGACAACATATTCACAGACCAGTGCATGTATAACATCGTCTGTTACATTTCATTAGAACAAAAAATTAGTGCATCCACACATCAGGTCCTAATAAGTACCTTGCTGTGCACAAGTCTGTCGAATCTAAATTGTTACCGAATCTAGAGTAAGTTTGTAGCCATAAACAATATAAGTTTGAAGAAGAGGTGTCAGCCACATCAAGAAAGGACATAGTTGTGCGATTAGGCCAAGTGGAAACAAAGAAGGATAAGCAACATCGGTCAATGAAGCCGCTTTCGAACTGTGTGTAAATAGGAACAACTTGATGATTACCATATTACCCTGCAATTCAGCTAGGATAACTGGCCACGGCCATGGGCAAGCAACATAGGGGCAAATAAGGGAGATAAGAAGAGCTTGTGACTCGTCCTAAATTCCACCACAGACAAATCCACCTGATCTTGTCAGCATGGGGTTTTTGGAAAAGATAATCCAATCCTCTAAGGTCACTCTAGTTAAACAGCGTTGACGTTGGACATGGACTCGCGATCTGTAATTGAGTACTAAATGACATAGTAGTGCAGCCATCACTTGCAATTTTTTAAAAGCCCACAACTGTAAAGATATATAGAGAATAAGAAGAAAAGAAAGGCTCATTAAGTCGAAAACCCGTAAAGGCGGCTTAATCGAAAATTAGAGCATAAAAAGAAAAGAAAAAAAAAGCTCATTAAGTTGAAAACCCACAAGGGCGACTTAAGCAAAAGTAGGGCACAAAATAAGGAAAGGAAATGAAAATGCATATACCTATAGTAAGAGTAGGCTTCGCATCGGACCAAGCACTGAGATCGAATCATGAGCATGGTCTCTCAACCATACAAGTGTTTTTGCTAATACAAGTGGGGATGGAGTATAGTGCCTCGACTCCTTCTAAAGCTTTACCCAATCTAGTCGCCTTAGCCAAAGACATGTCCATTTCTAGTTTTAGACCACAGCCTTAAAATCTAGTCTTGGAGTAGTTGGAGAAAACCTAGGCTAACATCTCTATATGGGTGTTGATCCAGTCCTCCTTTGTACTCCGTCAAGCTTTGGTCAAAGCTATGAATCAACTTTAGACAACTGCTGATATTGCTCCAGAAGCTTTGGTGGCGTCCATTACAAGGAATCCCCTACCATTAGCTCCCTACTTTTTAGACCATGAGATCCCTACTGGAGGAGACCACAACCATGCTCTGTATATCACAGTCTATGACAAGGTAAGATAGTACCTATGGTTTTGGTAGACAATAAGTCAACTCTGAATGTAACATCCATAGTCAAATCCCGGAGGACCCAATGATGAGCGCCACATTCAGTGTCGAAGCACCATGTTATCTTACTTAATAATCCTAAATCATGTATTAGAAGTAGCTAAGTTTTCATAAGGAGGCAAGTAATTTTATTATTTTTTTTAATGAAACTTAAGGTAATTCCTACGAAAAATTCGCAAGAGTTTGCCTTAAAAATGAAAATTGCCAAACAAATGAAAAGCAAAGCACTTCAAAATTTAATCCTCCAAACCCCAATACTCCAATTTAGTACAATAGTTATGCAGCACTTCAAAATATCCACATCAATCCATCTTAGATTCTATCATATTATATTGCTAACCATTCAAGAATTAACTACTAATAAACATACACTTGAATTCACATGAAATTTATATTTCTTAATTAATCACGTACTTCATTAATTACAAGCTTAATATATAAAACTTCCATCTCTTACAATATCTTTATACATGCCATATATACATCCTATACAAGTCATACCAAAATGAAGTTTCTTCTCCGATGTTATGCCTTCGGTCTTCGTATAGCATCCACTGCTCTTAATCTACGTGTGATAAAAATCAACACGCTGAGTATAAAACTCAGTGGTGCTAAATAACTTAAAAATACTATAAATGAGGTTGCCTAACCAAAAAACTTAAAATATAACTTAAAATACTCAAATCAAATATAAAAATACCGAAGGCGTACAAATCGAATTAAATATTCTGAAAATAAAAATAAATTCATTCTTAAAAGTAAATTCGTAGTGTGACAAATAGAAGAAAAATTCTATAAATACTATATATTTTCGTTTTCCTTTATAACAGAATAGAATAGAATTTATTCTTATTTGAGGGCTCATATGTATACTAAGAGAAATATAATCAGATTCGATTTCGTAGATACATATTTGGCCTGTGAAAGCGTCAGTACCGGATGTGACCTGTGAAAGCGCCACTAGAGAATTGGCCTGTGAAAGCGCCACTGGATAATAAGCGCATTCGCTTATTCAGAAAGGCATCCGGAGCCTAACATATTATCATAGCATATAATATAATAGAAGGCATCAAAGCCGAGCATGCTCATAACCGGAATAAATCTCATTTTACCATATTTTAACCATGCATAATTGAGTCGAAAACAAATCCATTTCTTTACAAATAATCTTATTTCATATGTAAGATTCCTTAGCAAAACATCTCATAACTTAATACTTATTATTACAAAATTACATAACTTACAACTTGTAAACATTCATCAAAACCTACTTATGTTCCAAATAAAAAATCATACTTTCATAATACGTACATATATATAGCTTAAAATACTTAAAGAAAACACCATTTATAAACAAAAACATACCTTACCACCCTAGGGTGGTTCGACCTCTTTGGGTCAACAAAGGGGAAGGAGTTTCCCTTTCACCAAATGCCACATTCCAAGCTAAAAATACTTAGTTAAAGCAATAAAACATTTACTTAAACACATTTAGACTTAAAAACTCATTTTTACACATTTTAAGCTTTCTTTTAAGTCTTAAAAAATTCTTAAACATTAAAGTACAAAGTGCAGGCTTAAACCACCTTTAATTTACTTATCAATTAACTCATTAAAGTCCAAATCAAGCATAAAAATCAAAGAAAACTCAATACCTTTTCACCAATCAAGGTTCAGCCTCTCTTATTAATGAAAGGGGAAAATGATTTCTTTTCAAAATCACCACATTTACTTAAAGTGAAACCATTCAAGAACACATTAAAATCAAAAGAAAACAAAAGTATGAAATAAAAATTCAAGCCCTTCCTCCTAAGGAGGTTCGACCACTCTTGGATTAAGGGGAGAGAGATGTTCCTCTTCCTGTTCTAGCATTCTATCATGGTTAGATTTCATGGAAAATCATAAAAAAGCAACCAAATAACCAAATCCTCAACAAAATCATAAAAACTTCAAAATTCATTCAAAACCTAAAAATTAAAAACTTAAAGAAAATGAAAGGGGAAGGACGATATTATTGCATTAACCTTTAAAACAAGCTTAATTAAGCTTGGAATGGTTTATTCCTTAGCTTTCTCTTTCCCCTTAGAGGATGGTTCTCCAACCTCTTCAAAGTAGCAAAAATTATGAATTAATATCAAGAAAATAACAAAGAAAGAGATGGAGCATGATTTAGTACATCAACTACATGTCTAAGCTAGGAGTTTTACTAATTACTTCAAAAAATTCAAAATCACAACTTACTTGTTTTGCAGATATTCTCCAAATTTCCTTGATTCAAGTCACCAAATATCACTTCTTTAGCTTAGTTCTTAAGGTTTAGTCACTAATTCAAGGTTTAATCAACTGATTTGGTGTAGTTTTATGAGTAGAGAAATTGAGAGAAAATGAGGGAGAAGGAAGAAAGAAGTTAACGTTGGAAATGGGAGAAGAAGAAGAAGATGGAATAGTAGATAAGCTTTGTTGACCAAGTCAACAAAACTAATGTTGCTAATTCACCACTTTTTGATAAGTGTAAGGCTTGGATCAAGTCAAGGTATTCTAATCCTCTAAATATTCACCAAATAATTCTCCTTTAGTTATTATTTAACTCCACCAATTTATTAAATCAACTCCATAAAAATAATTCCTCAATTTTTCCTTAATATACTAATTTAGAAAACACTATTCATTAAATACTTAGACTCTCCAAAATATTAACGAGACGCTTTCCATCCACCTAAATCATGCAAACATGCTCCAAAAATAGTAAATAAAATATTAGACATGCATAGTAATTTTTTCGGATCAAAACAATACCAAGTCCCAAATTGATGGTACTATTCACAGACTTATAAATCACTATTACCAACACTAAAAACGATACTGAAAAATGGACTGTTACACTGAATGTCTATCCTCTGAAATTGGCCAGCTGCTTAGGCCTAACTATTGAAGATTTTATACCTTCTGATTAGATAGTGAGGGCATATGACAAGGTATTAGGTCTGCCCAATCTAGAGCTCACAATGGGGCCCACAATCATGATTGTACCCTTCCAAATAGTGGATGTCCTGACTTAGTTCAATCTCCTTCTGGGAAGGCTATGGATCCACAAGGATAAAATAGTATCCTTTTCTCTACACCAGAACTTGAAATTCCCTTATGAAAATGTGGTGGTAACAATCAAAGGAGACTTGGCAGGAAAATAAAAAATTCCTTCCTTTGTACCGTTGATGAAAATTCAGCTTGAACCAGTAGTATACCCTTTGTTCGGCTTCTCCTTTGGTTTAGTTCAATTTACTAAAACAAAACAGAATAAAGAAATCTTTCTAATGGACTTTAACTCCCATAGTAACCTTTTGGTAGCTAACATGTTGCGAGCCATGTGTTATTTTCTAAGAATGGTACTAGGCCACAACCAACAACAAGGTACAACCTCCTTTACTAAGTATCTAGTCTCTAAATCTCCCTTTGGTCTTGGATTCAAATTGACAGATGAAGACCGAGAGGAGGTGGAAGATGCCAAATAGAGGGCAAAAATAAGAGGTGAAACAAGGGACATCCTAATGCACCCATACTTCAAACCCTTAAATGGTTACTTTTTTAGAGACAGGAAATCTGAACCCTATTACTTCTTTCAAGAACCATGGTATTGCCCTTTAATTAGAAGACTAATCCCTGGTTTTGAACTTTTCTTTGACGTCAAGCTCTCAATAGAAGATCGTAAGCCTCTTTTCAAGTTTTGGACTACTTGGGAGAACATGGAGACATCACTTTTCGACCTTTGCATGATTACTGACTGAGTGGAAGCAGACTCCACAAATCTCATAAGCCCATCCAAACACCTCTGCAAAATTAGTACTTGGAGGAGCGCCTAGTCCACCATCCTTCTACCTAAACTTGAGTTAGAGTCCAGTTCAGTGTCTAGTTTAGTTCCTAGTTCACTGTCTTTCGAGTCTTCTTTTTCTTCCCTATCTGAATTAGGAATCTCTTCGTTGAGCTTAATGTAATTATCTATCATGGCACCTTCATCAATAATAAGAAGTTTTAGTTTTCTTATTACCTTTTCTCCACCCTTAATGAGATTGCTAGCAAAATAGAAAATGAAAAAGAAAAAGAAATAAAAATAACAAAAGAACAAATAAACATTGGCATAGAAAATGAACCAAAGCATATGTTTATTGTGCATGAATGTGATTGTAAACAGGAGTTAACAGAGCTCATCAGGCAGTATCCAGATTGTTTTCCATGGACAACTAGTGACATGACCAGTATAGATTCAAACATTACCATTTATAAGATTTCTACATGAGATCACATCAAGCAGGTAAAATAGAAGCTTCGAAGACAAAAACTAGAGATTTCTCTCAAAATCAAGGAAGAAACAACCAAGTTATTGGAAAACAACTTCATCAAAGTTATTAATTATCCAACATGGTCAGCCAACATGGTGTCGGTTCTCAAAAAAGATAGCAAGATTAGAATTTGTGTCGACTATCGGGATCTGAATAAGGCATGGCCCAAGGATGACTTCCCTCCATCGCATATCGACCTGCTTCTTGACAGAATGGTAGGGTCCAGTGTGATCTTAGTCACAAATCTTTATTAAGGGTATAACCAGATACCAATCAATCAACCAGACAAGCAGAAGACTTTGTTCATCACAAAATGGGGTACCTTTTATTAGAAGATGATTTCGTTTGGTTTGAAAATGATGGAGCCACCTCTCAGAGGATGGTCACCACAATCTTCCATGACTTAATGCATAAGAATATAGAAGTATATGTTGATGACATGGTTATCCAGACCATGGACGGACCAAGCCACTTAATTGCCCTTGAACAATTCCTTTCTAGATTTTGTATGTACAACCTAAAGCTTAATCCCACTAAATGCCTCTTCAGAGTCGGATCTAGCATCTTCCTTAGCTACATGGTCTCTAAAAGAGGGATTTAGATTGATCTTGTCATGTCTAAAGCCATCATTAAGATGCAGCCTCTTAAGATAGAAAAAGAGATCAGGGGTTAGGCTGCCTTCAATACATCAGTTGATTTGTCCCACAAGTCGAGGACACCTATGGGCCGATCTTCAAAAGGCTAAGAAAGGATGCCCTAAAAACTTGGGATGATCAATGCCAGAAAGCCTTTAAACAGATCAAAGCATATCTACTCAACCCTCTAGTTCTCCAGCCTTCTAGACCTGGGAAGCCACATCCCGTCTACCTATAAGTAACAGATGAAGTCATCGGGACAATGTCAGCACAAGAAGCACCAGACTCTCATAAGGAGAATGCCATCTGCTACCTAAGTAAGCGTATGTTGGAAACATAATTGAGATACAGTAAATTGAATAGCTCTACCTAGCCTTAGCAAGAGTCTATATCAAGCTCTATCATTATCTTTATTCTTACACCACTCACGTCATTACTGACTAGAGTCCCTTGAAATTCCTTATGGAGAGGCTGGTTTTGGACAGTAAAATGGCTCAATGGGCTACTGAGGACGATGTGGCTTCCACACAGCGTCTCATGGCTTTCTTAAGAGTCACTTGAGCAAACTGAATCAAACGGGCCTGGTTCATTTTAATTTAGAAAAATTATTTTATCCAATCCCATTTTTATCCTCAGAAAGGTGTTTCCTTACTTTGGCAAGGTTTAGAAAATATTGGAGTCGCCACCCTATTTTATTAAAGTAGGGAAAAACTTCTCGAGTTAATGAATTCTTTGGAATTAATTAATTCAGTTTTAATTAGAGTGAGTTCGGGAGTTGGGTAGGGAAATAGGAAGGTGTTAGGTAGCAATTTCGCTAGTTTAAACCGGCCTCCTAGTTGTTAGAATATTCATTGTATATTAATTACAATATTAAATTAAATTGAGATGTAAAATATTCTTTTATGCAATTTTGAAAGCAATGTCATTCAAGTATATCATCATCTAAACATTCATCCATTACGAAAATTAAGCAAACATAAAGAAAGGGGGAGGAGAAAAGAATTACAACCCTCCTGAAATACATTCTTCCCATTTATCCCATTACATATTCTCGTTTCCCATTTAATTAACACAAATCAACATTAATAGAATTATTAGTAACTTCTTGAATAAATCACATTAAACTCAAAAATTAAAACAAATATATTTGACCATTATAATACATTTAAGCATTCAAACAGCATGATAGATGCAAGAATTAACTAAAACTCATCAAAACATAAATATTAGTTCAATAAATGATCAATAATCATAAAAAAAATACAAATAATAAAAATTGAAACTGACAAAATATAAATATTTGATAGAAATTAAATAAACAACATATAAGCACAATAATATGAAGAACAACTGTTGGATGTGGATAAAATAAATGCTAGAAATAAAATATAATAATTTTAATATTATTTCAAGCTCATTAAAATTCATAAATCCCAACAAGAAATACTCATTAAAATCATTAACGTACTCATCTGGATCAAATATGGGTTTTCAACCCTTATGCCTTAATCCACTTTGATACCAAAATCTAGGCACGATTTGTTGTTTTTTTAGTTGTTTCTCTTCTCGAACTTATAGACTAACACCATTGGAAGTATCTCATGTCCCATTTCAAGGTAAATGAAGCATATAATCACTAGAAGATCGATGACAGAAGCGAAAGAAAAACAATTTTAAGCGTTTCTGGGCGCCTTAAGCTTATGGCATGCGCCCTAAGTTCACGGCATGCGCCTTAAGCATTTTGCAGTCCAGAAACGTAGCAGATTTGTTACAAAATCAAGTTTTTATGTGTTCCTCTTGGAAAAACTCAATTTTTTGAAGTTTTAAGATAGAAAATGAACTAAAAATCACAAAAGAATAAGGTTTAGCCTTTTAGTTACCCTGTTTTAAAGGGCAATCGATGGTTTGCTTGAACATTAGTCAAGAACATCTCAAGAACACTAGATATTTGAAGATGATCTAAGTCTGTGTGTTTGATTCGCTTTTGGAAGTACTTGTGACCCCAAAACACACTGACTATGTGCTGATAATACTTCTAAACTCCTAAACTAATGAAGATCCTAAGATTTTGTGAAGAAAATTGATTTTAGAATATGTTTTTGATTTGATTTTTATTTTTGATTTTGTTATTTTTGTGTTTTTGTTATTGGTTTTCCCTCAAAATTGCAATTGCCCAACTGAACAAAATGTCAACACCTTAACCCTAGGGTTAAAGATGAATTTATAGGCAAATGAGTGTTCTGGCACTATTCATTGCCTATGTGGCATATGGGCCCTACAAATGAATCGATTTTTGTTTTGTCACAAGATCAGCTCAAATGGCATGTACGTGGATGTAAGGCACGAAAATTTATCCCGTGTGCACCTAGGATGCATTTTCGAACCCTGTTTCGACATAAACCCCGGAAAAGTGAAAACGATCCAATGGATCCGATTTGTTACCCTAAGATTATTAGCTCAAGAAATGAATTAATTGGACATTCTGAACTCATTTTACTTTGAGAAGTCTCATCACTACTAATGGGTCCCTTAAGTATCACTAATGGGCCCCACCTAGTGAATCGACCTAATTTTCATGAAATTGATCCAGGTGATATATAGAGTGCTATATGATTCCTAGGCATGTCCTAGGTGAACCCAAGATGCAATTACGAGTCCCGATTTGGCAAAAATGTGAAAAAGGTGTTAAGGGTTGCACTTCCTATACTATCATTGCTTCCAGACCAAGTTCATTGAGTACTGCAACCTCTTCTTTAGCGAAATAGGTTATCATCACTGAGTTTATTTTTGAGGCAAAAATTGAGCAACTATGGCTACTATCTTCGTAGCATTTGATTTGAAGTTTGTTGCAAAGAAAGCAACCAAACATAGCATGATAGCAAATCATTTAACAACATCTCCCTGTGATGCTAATGTAGCAAATATCAGGTGTCCAGATGAAGACATTCTACAAATTCAAACAGATCAGTGGAAGATGTACTTTGATGGGGTCGCCAACTAGTAGGGTTATGGCATCGGCATGGTTATAGTCACTCTGGATAGGGTACGCCTTCCTTTCAGTATTAAGTTAACATTTCAGGTCACTAATAATGAAGCAAAATATGAAGCCTGTATGGCCGAATTTGAAGTAGCTTTGAGTATTAAGATTAGAAGCTTAATGGTTTTTGGAGATTCGATGCTTATAGTCTCCCAAGCACTAAAGCAGTGGAGGATCAAAGAACAATGTTTTGTCCCCCACCTCCAACGCCTAAATCAATTGGCTCAACAATTCGAGAAATCATCATTCCACTACTTGCCTCGGGCTAAGAATCACTTCAAATAGACGCATTGGCAACTCTTGCTTCCATTTTTGATGTCGACCTTGACGTGGTCATAAAGACCTTGAATATTTGGATTCATTAATAGCCAACCTATTGTTGTAATCTCCTGCTCGCTGATTGTAAGCCTTGGTATTGAGATATTCAGACTTGGTTGGAAAGGCAAGAATACCCTGAAGGTGCTGCTAAGTTTGATAAGAGGACCCTCCGGGAATTGTCAAAAAGCTACTTTTGCAAGGAGGGTATTTTGTATAAATGGACATGGAATCAAGCATATGTCAGGTGCGTAACCAAAGAATAAGCTCAACAGATTATGGAATGGGTGCATGGCAAAGAGGAAGGTCCCCATAGGAATGGAATGGCCCTAGCCTGTATGATCATCAATCAGGGTTATTATTGGCTTACCATGCGATTATACTATGTCAAGTTCTTTAAGAATTGTCATAAGTGCCTGATTTATGATAAGCTTCAGAAGTTGCCCCCGATAACTCTTCACTCGATCACCACACCATGGCCCTTTGCAACTTGGGTAATTGACATGATTGGTAGAATCACTCCTAAATCCTCTAATCGGCATGAGTATATCTTGGTAGCCATCGACTACTTTACCAAGTGGGTAAAAGCTACCTCTTATCATGTTCCAAACCCTAAAAAGTAGCTCAGTTCATCCACATTTGAGCCCCCTCCTAAGAGCCGTGGGAAAGATCCGAAGGAAAGAGTCTGACCAGATGGGCCCATTGGTCGATTCGTCATGGAAAACTGGAAAGCTGAGACTAGATGGGACCCCATTGCAGTCCCTCTTGCCTTTGTTTCAATTTAGTTTAGTCCTGTCATAACTAGTTGTCTGATCAATTGATTTGATTACCAATTTTATCAATTTTATGGCTCTGTTTAGTGCTTAAGTGGTGTCGGGTTGGCTCTTTAGAGCGCTTTTGACTGTGTGTCGTGTGTTAGAGTCGCCACCTTAATTTGGTTTTGTTTTCAAGAAAAATATAAGGTAAAACCCCATTTTGACTCCTTATGTGTGCCACAATGTGCAAAATACACTAGCCTCGAATCAGTGGGTTCGGGGACTAGGTTTTTCGCTTCATTTGCGTGTGGATCAAAAGTGTGGGTCCAATTGAAAATCAAAAATCATTATTTTGCATGAATGTTAGTTTATTGATGCATGAGCATACTTATAATGCATGACAACATCTTGAATATAGTGCATTAAACGTAAGCAACTGGCATAAAGGTGTGTAATTCAGAGGGGAGCCCAGCTCTAGCCTCGTTATCAAGGATTCTAAGTCTTGCAATACATTCCCCTAAGTCTCAATCAGTCAGTTCAGTCGAGGGCCTGCTACCAAGGTTGAAATCTATAGGTATGCCTTCGTACCTCGTTTGTATGAGGATCAGGGCACATGAAGTTCTACCATCAATCAAGATGGTAAGGTGTTGACTATGATTTTGGCACCAGGCTCTAGGAAATTCCACCACGGTTCAAACAGTGTGAGAATCAGCTCAATTGGATGTCGTTTGGGCCTTGAATGGACTCCTAGAAGCCTAGAAACCCAAAAACCAAAGGGGAGGAACATCTTGGTAATTTTCCCTAATCAGCGTGGCCAGCTCAGCAGCGGTGTCGATCACCCCGGCGGTAGCACTGACCAAGTCGGCTTAGCCACCCCCTTTGCCTATAAATGCACACTCTCCCTCATTCACAATTACCTCTTGTTGCTTAATTGAGCACTTCTCAAGCATCAATGAATCTCATACTTTCTCGTGTGATTCTATCACAATAAACTCCGACTTTGCTCATCTTCTATAGTTGATTTTAAAGTCCGACTTGGCTCTCAAAATTCGATCCTTTCGACTTTCACTTACACTTTGACCTTCCTTAGGCCAAAGCTACTTTTTTGGTGATTAATTATTAATCAAATCTAGCAATTAATTAATAATTCATCATTTAACAATATTATATAAGACTAATCTATGGGTCCTCATACCCTACCTTAGCTTATATTGGAGGAAGACTCGACCTCCTTAGTTGACAACACACTGTGGAGCTCCGATCAGGCCATGTCACAAGGGTATAATTACTCAACTCAGTCCATCTGGCACCTTATCAACAGTTAAGCCCAGTCCAATCGACACTATGCATGCTTTAAGCCCGGTCCATTTAGTAAATTAAGCTTGTTCCATCTGGCAAAACTACAAAAGAAGTTTTCAAAACTAAGCTCAGAATCAGCCGGCAAACCAGTAAGCCCATTCTAAGAGTGGCACCTTCAAAACTCTACCATCCTGATCGATTATAGTACTTCATGCGCTCTAATCCTCATACAAATGAGGTATGAAGACATACCTACAAATTTAACCTAGATAGCAAGCCCCCAAAGGAACTGACCGGTCGGGCCTTAGGGGAATGTGTTGCACGACCTAAAAATCCTCGATAACGATGCTAGAGTAGGGCTTCCCTTTGAAATACACACTTTTACTACAGCCACTTTCTTTTAATGCATTATATTTCTAATATTGACATGCATTATGAGTATGCCCATGCATCGATAATTTGACATTCATGCAAAACAATAATTTTGATTTTCAATTCGAACCCAAACTATTGATCCATGCAATAAAACTGAAAACCTAGTCCCTGAACCCAATGATTTGAGACTAGCATATTTTATCCATTATGGCTCACTTAATGAGTTAATCATCTAGTTTTTACCTTATATTTTCCCTTAAAACAAAAACAAAGTAAGATGGTGACTCACACACATCACACACAGTCAAAGCACTCTAAAGAGCCAACCAAACAACATTTAAGCGCTAAATAGAGCCTTAAAACTGGTAAAGGATCTTCTGCTGAGCGAAGCTAGGAGCCTACCCTTCTCGAGCCTACTTAAATAGCTTACGCTTGATAATTAGATCAACTAATCGCATCAACTAGCTGCATACAGGCTTAACTAAAATAAAGCCAGAAAGGACCACATCAGGGTTCCGACTAGTCTCAATGTTTTCCATTTTCTTCCTTGACAAATTGTCTAATAGGACCTTCTGGATGGATCGCCACCACGGTGGGCCTGTCCCACGGTGCCTGGGAGGGGGCTCACAAGTTGGCGACTCCACTGGGGACCTTAAATATTTTTTAAACTAAAAAATATAGTAAGAGGACTACCAAGTAGGTTTCAGATCTCTAGATTAGGTTCAAATTAAAAATCACCTTGCATACATACACATGCATCATTTGAGATCCTTTCCCGTCATTACAATTAAGCTAACTGAGTTGCCATTATCACTTTGGGGCAATCTTCCTTAGAGCTGTCCCAAGTCGGAAGGCTGCTCAGTCATCTTGTGAACCTTTGTTTTTTACAGTAGGGTAAAGGGTTTGGCGTACCAATAATTCCATTTGATATGACATGGTCAAATGGCGAGGTATATACTAACTCTATCAAACCAATCCACCAAAAGCATGTAATGACCCTAGACCCAATCCCTAGGATTATATGCACCCTACATCATGAAATCGATTTCAGATAACATTCACTTACACACATGACATGTTATGGTCAAAGAGACTGAACAAACAATAACCATCTAGTGGAAACCCACACACCAACCGGTAGTATCCCAAATACTAATCAGTGGTACACCAATCCAGTAGTAACCTAAATACCATCTAGTGGTATTCTAAACACCAATCTAGTGGTAACCTAAACACCAACCAATGGTCAACGTAAACACCAATCCAATGGTCGATCAAACACCAATCCGATGGTAACCTAAACACCAAACTAGTGGTATCCCAAACACCAATCACTGGTACACCTATACACCAATCCAGTGGCAGCCTAAACACCATCCAGTCGTATTCCAAACACCAATCTAATGATAACCTAAACACCGACCAGTGGTCAACCAAACACCAATCCAGTGGTAATCGAAACACCAATCAAGTGGTATCCCAAACACCAATCCAGTGGTCAACCAAACGGTAACACCCACCCTTGAATCTTAGAGGACTCGACAACAAGTGCCACATTTGGTGCCGGAGCACCGTCTTATTTTACTTAATAATTCTAAATCGTATATTAGAAGTGGCTAACGTTTCATAAGGAGGCAAGTAATATTTTTTAATTAAAATAAAAGCTTAAGGAAATTCCTACGAAAAATTTGCAAGGGTTTTCTTTAAAAATGAAACTTGCCAAACAAATGAAAAACAAAGCACTTCCAAATATAATCACCCAATACTCCGAATCAACACAATAGTTACACAACACTTCTAAATATCCACATCGAACCATCTTAGATTTTATCATATTATATTGCCAACCATTCAAGAATTAACTACAAATAAACATACACTTTAAGTTCACATAACATTAATATTTCTTAATTAATCACATGCTACATTAATTTACAAGCTTAAGATATACGAATTCAATCTCTTAAAATATTTTTATACATGCCATAAATACATCCTATACATGTCCTACCCAAAATACATTTTCTTCTCTAATGCTATAACTATAGTCTTCGAGTAGCACCCAATGTTCTAATCCTGCGCATGACAAAAATCAACTCAGTGGTGTTAAATAACTTAATAATACCATAAATGAGGTTGCCTAAGCAACAAACTTAAAATATAATTTAAAATACTGAAACCAAACATAAATAAGTTCATTCTTAAGAATAAATTCATATTTTGACAAATATAAGAAAAATTTTATAAATACAAATATATTTCTATTTTTCTTTATAACAGAAGAAAACTAATTCTTAGTTGAGGGCTTATACGTATACTGAAGAAATATAATCAGATTCAGTTACGTAGATACAGATTTAGGCTGAAAAAGCGCCAATAGAGATTTGGCTTGTGAAAGCGCCACCAGATAATTAAAATAATTGGCCTGTGAAAGCACCACCCAATAATAAGCGCCACCAGATAATTAAAATAATTGGCCTATAAAAGCGCCACCAGATAATAAGCGCATCTGCTTATTCAGAAAGGGAGCCAGAGCCTAGCATATAACATAATAGAGAGGTATTAAAGCTGAGCATGCTCATTAATCGAAATAAACCTCATCTTACCATATTTCAACCATGCATACTTCAGCCCAAAACAAATCCATTTCTTTATAATTAATCTTATTTCTTATGCAAGATTCCTTAGTAAAGCATTTCATAACATAGTACTTATTATTTCAAAATTTCTTAACTTACAACTTATAAAAATCCAACAAAACCCACTTATGTTAAAAAAAAACAATACTTTCATAATACACATATATACTTAGCTTAAAATACTTAAACTAACATTTGGCAAAACATTTCAAAGCCTAAACATTTGTACTTCAAAATAACTTAACGTATAACTTCAAAATATTATCCAATTTTTATACTTATACTTATCAAATATACATACTCAATATGTCATGATATATATAAAAACCAACTTAAAGAAAGAAAAAGAAACATAAGCCAACCCTTATCACCATTAGGTGGTTCGGCCTTTTCTTGAACACAAAGGGAGGATGATTCCCTCCATCAAATATCTTTTATTCCAAATCAAAATCACTTCATAAAATCATTACTTAACAACAATTAATCATAAAACTCATTTTTACTCTATTAAAGCTCTCTTTAAGTCTTGAAAATTTTTTAAACATTAGAATACAAAGTAGTGGTTTTAACCACCATTAAATTACTTATAAACTAACTCATTAGAGTCAAAATCAACCATGAAAAAAAAAAAAAAAATCAAGGACCTTCCTCCTAAGAAGGTTCGATAAAAATTGTAAAAACTGGGAGAAAATGTTCCTCTTCCCATTCAAGCATTTCATCATGCTTAGAAATCAAGCCATATCATATAAAAGCATTCAAAAGACAATTTCCCCCACAAATCACAAAATTCTCAAAATTCATTCAAAAACCTAAAAATTGAAAACTTGAAGAAATGAAAAGAGAAGGAAGATATCATTGCACTAACCTTAAAATTAAGTTTGAATAAGCTTAGAAAGCCTTATGCCTTAGCCTTTTCATTTCCTTTAGAGGATGGTTCTCCAACCTCTTCAAAGTAGGAAAATCAACCATTAAAATCAAGAAATGACACAAGGAGAAGATGGAGCATGATTTAGTGCATCAACTACATGTCTAAGCCATGAATTCTACTTCTTAATTCAGAAAACCCAAGAATCACAACTTACTTGTTTGTAGAGATTCTCCAAATTCCCTTGACTCAAGTCACCAAATGTTACTTCTTTAGCTTAGGTCTTAAAGATTAATTACTAATTCAAGGTTTAACTTAAGTGATTTGGTGTAGTTTGTAAGTAGAAAAGTTGAGAGAAAATGGAGGAGAAGGAAGAAAGAAGTTAACATTGGAAATGGGAGGAGGAAGAAGAAGATGGAATAGTTGATAAGCTTTGTTGATAAAGTCAACAAAACTAATGTTGCTAATTCACCACCTTTTGATAAGTGTATGGCTTGGATCAAGTTAAGGTATTCTAATCCAAAGGCTCTAAATATTCACCAAATAATTTTTCTTTAATTATTATTTAACTCCACCAATTAATTAAATTAACTCCATAAAAATAATTCCTCAATTTCTCCTTAACATATACTACACTAGAAAACACTATTCATTAAATACATCAATTCTCCAAAAATATTCATGAGGCATTTTGTATCCACCTAAGTCATGCAAACATGCTCCATAAATATTAAATAAAGTATTAGACATGCATAGTAATTTTTTCGGACTGAAATAATACCAAATCCTGACCTGATGGTACTATTCACAGACCGGTAAATCACTATTATCGATATTGGAAAACAACATTGAAAAATGGACTGTTACATAAACACCAATCTAGCAATCTAGCGGTAACCTAAACACTAATCCCTACTATAGGAAATATTTCTGACCTAACTTAAAAGCCTCAAATCAGACCTGAGCACCCTAAAGCCTCAAACCAGACTTGAACATCTCATAGAAAGCCTTAGATCATACCTAAGCACCCTCATTTCCCAAACAGGGCAATGCCTGAGTCATGCTATCAAATCCTGGCTCGTGCATTGCTTTCTCCTAACTTAAAAGCCTCAAATCAAACTTGAGCACCCTAAAGCCTCAAACTAAACTTGAGCACCTCACAAAAAGCCTTATATCAAACCTGAACACCCTCATTTCCCTAACCAAGGACAATGTTCGAGTCATGCCATCAAATCTTGGCTCGTGCATTACTTCCTCCTAGCCAAAAGCCTCAAAAAATACCTGAGCACCTCAGTCTATCTCAAAGCCTCAAAACAGACCTGAGCACCTTTGTCTACCAAAAAGCCTCAAAACAAACTTGAGCACCTTAGTTCACCTTAAAGCCTCAAAATAGACCTAAGTACCTCAGTCTACCAGAAAGCCTCAAAATAGACCTAAGCATCTCAGTCTACCAAAAAGCCTCAAAATAGACTTGGAAACCTCAATCTACTAGAAAGCCTCAAAATAGACCGAGCACCTTTAATTTCCAAACTAGGACAATGCTCGATTCATGCCATCACATCTTAGCTCGTGCATTACTCCCTCCTACCCAAAAGGCTCAAACCAGACTTAAGCACCCTAAATTACTAGAAAACCTTATATCAAACCTAAGCATTTTCACTTCCCAAGCTAGGGGGAAATGCTCGATCAAGCCTTCAAACCTTGGCTCGTGCATTGATTCCACCTATCTAGAGCCTCAAACCTAACCTGAGCACCTTAGGTCACAAAAGCCTCAAATCTGATCTAAGCATCCTAAATTATCAAAGCCTCAAAATAGAGTTGAGCACCTCAGACTACAAGAAGCCTCAAACTAGACCTGAGCACCTCAGGTTACAAAAGCCTTAAACCTGACCTGAGCATCCTAAATTACCAAAGCCTCAAAACAGACTTGAGCATCTCAAATTACAAAAAGCCTCAAACTAAACCTGAGCACCTCAAATTACAAAATCCTCAAATCTGACCTAAGCATCCTACATTACTAAAGTCTCAAAATAGACTTGAGCATCTCGGACTACAAAGAAGCCTTAAACCAGACCTAAGCACCTCAGATTACAAAAGCCTCAAACCTAACTTAAGCATCCTAAAATACCAAAGCCTCAAAATAAACTTAAGAACCTTAGACTAAAAAAGACCCTCAAACCAGACCTGAGCACCTCAGATTACAAAAGCCTCAAACCTAACTTGAGTATCCTAAATTACCAAAGTCTCAAAACAAACTTGAGCACCCCAAATTATCCTGAGGCCTCGTATCTGACTTGAGCACCTTAGATTATCCAAAAGCCTCAAACATCGACCTGAGAAGCCCAAATTATCCCAAAGCCTTAGGCTTGACCTGAGCATCTCAGATTATTGAAGCCTTAAATTAGACCTAAGCACTTTCGTTCACCAAACTGGCGACAATACCGGATTTGGCCTTCAAATCTTGACTCAAGTAATAATTTCCTCCTATCACCAAAGGCCTCAAGCCTAACCTGAGCACCCTCTAATTATCAAACAAAGCTCAAAATTGACCTGACCACCTCAATTTCCTAAACCGGGGGTAATGCCCAAGTCATGCCATTTGATCTTAGCTTGTGCATTACTTCCTCCTATCACCAAAAGCCTCAAGCCTAACCTAAGCATCTTAAGCCCTGATGCAAGTGTCAAACTTTGACCTGAGCCACTAAAAAGCTGTAAACCCAACCTAAGCACCCAAACTAGGGGCAATGCCCTGATCAAAAGCCTCAACTATAGTTATGAACTTTGTCGTCCAAACTTTTCAATCCTTAAAGCTGACCTTGGTACACTTCAAGCCTCGATCCTATCATGAGCATTACCAAACTTCTAAAAACCTCAAACCTGACCTTAGTGCACTTCGAATCTCAAAGATTGACCTAAGTCCACCCAAATCATCAAATCTGAACTAAGCAACATTGAATCACAAAAAGCCTTAAACCCTGACCTAGGCTACCAAATATTAATCCAAGCCTTAAACTCCGACTTAAGCCACCAAAAAGCTTCAACCTCACCCAAGCATCTCAATTGGGGGCATTTTCCCTAAACCCAATCCTCGAACTTGACCTGAACATACGAATTACGAAAAACCTCAAGTTTGACCTGAGTAAACAAAAAACCTCCAACATAACTTGAGTACCATAAAATGCCCCTCAAACACCAACTTGAGAAACATCAAATTGCCTAACTTGAGTGCGTATTTTTACGTTGACCAAAGCATGATCGACCTTCTTTTGTCTATTCTGTGATTGGTGATGGAAGTAGACCGTATCACTCTTATTTAACTTACCTAAGAAATTGCCAGGTGTTTCATGTTCAACCCAGATCGATTAATACAGACTTCATTCCTCAACCTCAACCAAAAGGCAAAAAAGGACCTTAATTTTCTGAGAACCAGTGTAACCAAGCACTTTCCTTCAACTCAAAGCCTCAAATCTAACCTGAGCACCATAAAATGACTTCCTACAAGTTCCACGCTTTAATTTGACCAAACCAAAACTCAAAACTTCTTTTGTCTCCCCTCTTAACCTAGATGGAAACAGACCCCATCAAACCACCTCTTCAAGATTGGTCCTTGGAAGATTCCATAAAGTGGTCCCCAGTATCCATTATTAGGTTTCTGCAAGTGTCTTACTTACGGCGCAGCAGAAATAAAACTTCGTGACGCTATAAAAACCCACCAAAGGATCCATGTATTTTAATATTTTCGAATGACTGGGTTTGATTACAAACATGGGGTTCGAAGTCATGCTTCACCATGGACAGACGCTGCTCCTCAGGCAAATGTCCTCTAGTAGTATCCACACATGATCCCATCAGACAAGCGCATGGTTGCTAGCTTCGTAAGGTTGCGATTAGGGTTCTTCTTTAAATTGAGAGAAGGAGGCAATTTTTTTATCTATCTTCTTATCATTGTCATTTATTTTATATGTATATAACACTTATATATTAAAATAAAACCCAAATTAGAAAAGCCTTCATATCAGATTTTGCTAAAGAGCTTTTAAATCTAATTTAAAGACCAATTCACCTAATTTGATTCTTTTAATCCCTTGGGCCTTGAATCAAATTTCAAGCCCATTAAAACCCTATGCTCATCCATGATGATCTGGTGTGTGACCCAATAGGTCCATATTTAGTTGGTAGTGGGCCACACTCACAATGCAGCCCACAAATCATAAGCGGTCTCTAGCCAGACATTATGATTACCCAATAAATATGAAATCATTTGTCCAATATAAAACCTAATGATACATGTCATGATTCCTCTTGTTACACGATATCTAGTTTGAACATAAGTCATGGATCACGTCATACTTATATTATTCAAACATATCCCTTTCTCGATTCGTAAGCAGACTGATAAATCAAATCAAATTGATCTCTCTATATCAATTTATTTGAGCATGACCATGCATTTCTCAGTCCTACTTATCGAGGGGCCCAAAAGATATCTCTCTCATGAAAGAGGAACAAATCCCATCTCGATTGTGCACTATCCTCTGCATGATTTACATTATGCTCAACCATAACCTTTATAGTCATTCGATTAAACATGACGTTTGATCATGTCAAAACACAATGCTCCTCATATAGGACACTATGGCGACCTCAAGTCTAAGGATTTAATGACATAACCATATTGAGATCATTAATGACATCAACCCATGTAATGATCTCAAAGCGAGTCTATCCAGAGTGCATTGTCCCCACAAGTACCTATAAGCTTGAATAGCATCACCATACACATTCAAACTTATACTAGTCAATATTTCACTTATGACTAGGGATATATATTATTATAAAGCAACATGCAAAAATAATATAATAATAAAAAAATTAACCTCTTTATCAATTAAATTCAAATAACATAAGGTCCAAATTATTGGCCTAGGTCACAATCACTAGCAATCTCCCACTTGCACTAGGCCCTAATCATATATGTGTCTAATCCCCATAGACCTCATATGTTGATCATGCTTGGCTTGTGTGAGAGCATTGGTAAGTGGATTGGCTATGTTGTCATTTGTAGGTACTTTGCATATCTTGACATCTCCTCTCTCAATGATTTCTCTAATGAGATGGTAATGCCTGAGTATATGTTTAGATCACTGATGCGATCTAGGCTCTTTAGCCTGTGCAATAACACCATTGTTGTCACAGTAAAGATCTATAGGGTTAGTGATACTAGGTATCACTCCTAGCTAAATAATGAATTCCTGATCCAAACCACTTCCTTAGCTGCATCTGATGCTGCTATATACTCTGCCTCCATTGTATAATCTGTGACAATACTTTGTTTGGAACTTTTCCAACTTACAACACCTCCATTTAACATGAATACATTTCCTGATTGCAATCTAAAATCATCTTTGTCAGTTTGGAAGATGGCATCTGTGTAACCATTTACAATCAGCTCATCTTCAAAACCACCATATACCAAGAATGCATCCTTAGTCCTTCTCAAGTACTTAAGGATATTCTTTACAGCAGTCCAATGACTCTCACCAGGGTCTGACTGGTATCTACAGGTCATGCTCAAGGCATACGAAACATCTGGTCGTGTACAAAGCATGGCATACATGATAGACCCTATAACAGAAGCATAAGGAATTTTAGTCATACGGTCTCGTTCATCAGATGTCATAGGACTCTTAGTTTTGCCAAGTTGAATACCATGAGACATTGGCAAAAATCCTCTCTTGGATTCTTGCATGCTAAACCTATTCAGCACTTTGTCTATTTAAGTACTTTGACTCAAACCAATTATCCTTTTAGATCTATCTCTATAGATCTTAATTCCAAGGATATAGGCTGCCTCACCTAAGTATTTCATTGAAAAATAACAACCTAACCAAGTCTTGGTTTGTTGCATGATAGGGATGTCATTTTCGATGAGTAATATGTCATCGACATATAAGACTAGGAAAGTCACTGCACTCCCACTAACTTTCCTATATACACAAGGGTCATCTTCATTTTTTATGAATCTAAATTCTTTAACTACCTCATCAAAATGAAGATTCCAACTCCGAAAGCTTGTTTCAACCCATAAATGGATCTTTGAATCTTGCAAACCTCTGTAGAATTCTTAGAGTCAACGAAACCTTCAGGTTGTGTCATGTACACATCCTTAAGTAGGTTTCCATTAAGAAATGCTATTTTGACATCCATTTGCCATAATATGTAGCAATGGCAATAAGAATTGTTATTGATTTAAGCATTGCGACTGGTGAAAAGGTTTCATCATATTGTATACCATGAGTTTGTTTGAACCCTTTGCTACAAGTCTAGCTTTAAAAGTATGCACAATACCATCCATGCCAGTTTTCTTTTTGAAAACGCATTTGCACCCAATGGTCTTAATTATCATGGCAAATGGATTGCATGGATTGTATTTCAGATTTCATGGCTTCTAGCCATCAATCAACGTCCAAGCTTGATTATCATGCATGGATTGCATTTCAGATTTCATGGCTTCTAGCCATTTCTCAGAATCTGGCCTAGACAAGGACTCTTGATAGATAGTAGGCTCATCCTGATCCATGAGTAATACTTCATGATCATCTATCATGAGAAATCCATATCTCTCAGGTTGATGTTGTGCTCTATCAGACTGGCGTGGAGCTTGTGCCATAGGTTCCACAACTATTTATGAAACTTGGGGTTCTACAATTGTTTGTGAACCTTCATGAGATTCCATCAATGGTTCCATGTTTTCTTGCATTGTCCTTAATTCCTCAAGTTGTACCTTACTCCCATTGATTCTCTTAGAAATGAATTCCTTTTCTAGAAAAGTACCATTTCTAGCAACAAACACTTTGTTTTCAGAAGGTTTGTAAAAGTAATAACCTTTGGTTTCCTTAGGATAACCCACGAAAATACATTTGTTAGATTTTGAAGCTAACTTGTTTAAGGCTAGTCGTTTGACGTAAGCATCACAACCCCAAATTTGGAGAAAAGACAAACTGGGCTTTCTCCCAGTCCACATCTCATATGGTGTCTTTTCAATCACTTTAAATGAAACTCTATTAAGAGTGAATGCAGCAGTTTCTAAAGCATAGCCCCAAAAGGAAGAAGGGAGATCTACTTGACTCATCATAGATCGGACCATATTTAATAAAGTCCGATTCCTCCTTTCTGACACACCATTCCATTATGGTGTTCCAGATGGAGTCAATTGCGAAATAATTCCACAATTTCTAAGATGATCATTAAAATCTTGGCTCAAATATTCACCACCTCGATCAGATCGAAGTGCCTTAATAGTTTTGCTAAGTTGCTTATGCACTTCATTTTGAAACATTCTAAACATTTCAAAAGATTCATGTTTATGTTTCATTAGATAGATATAGCCATATCTACTAAAACCATCAGTGAATGTAATGAAGTACTGATGTCCTTCTCTAGCACTTACACTTAATGGACCACACACATCTGTATGTATTAGGCCTAACAAGTCTGTGGCCCTTTGACCATGTCCCGTTAAAGGATCCTTTGTCATCTTACCTAATAAGCAAGACTCATAACTTTTAAATGATTCAAAATCAAATGAATCCAAAAGTCCATCTGAATGGAGTTTTGAAATGCTTTTCTTATTGATATGAGCAAGGCGACAGTGCCATAAATAGGTAGGATTCATATCGTTTGGTTTAGATCTCTTAATATTCATGTTATAGATATCTATATTACTGGACTTGTCTAGATTTAATATGTAAAGTCCATCATAAGAATCAGCAATATAATAAAGCATATCATCATAATAAATGGAGCACTTCTTATTCTTAATAAGAAAAGAAAAATCTTCATCATCCAAACAAGAAACAGAAATAAGATTCCTTCTTAAAGTAGGAACATAATAGCAATTATTCAAAACTAACAAAAGCCCATTGGGCAAAGTCAATTCATAAGTCCCTACAGCTAGAGTAGAAACCCGTGGTCCATTGCCTAGTTGTAGGTCCACTTTACCCTTTTTCAGTTGCCTACTCCTTTTAAGCCCCTACACATTTGTACAAATGTGAGATCCAAATCCAGTATCTAATGCCTAGGAGTTAGAAGTAGATAAATGAATTTCTATAACATAAATACCTGAAGGTGTAGTCTGACTACTCTTCATCTTCTTCACTTCCTCTAAATAGAGCTTGCAGTTCCTTTTCCAATGACCAAGTTCATTGCAGTGGAAGAAAACTCCCTCCTTTGGAGGTTTTGCCTTAGGCTTGGCATGCACCTTCGACTTGTGGACAACTTTTGCCTTAGCCTTGCCCTTTTTCTTCATCCCATTCCCCTTATTGACCATAAGTATATGACTGGGCTTTTTCTTAATACTTTGCTCAGTAGTTTTAAGCATTGAATGCAGCTCAGCAATTGATTTCTCCATGTTATTCATATTATAGTTCATGACAAACTGGTCATAACTATCAAGCAATTTATTAAGGATCATATTCGTGGCCAGTTCTAAACTGAAGGGATATCCAAGCCTTTCAAGGTGATCAATGTAGCCCTTCATTCTTAAAATATGAGAGCTAACTGAAGCACCTCTAGCCATCTTACAAGCATGCAAGGCTATAGTGGTCTCATACCTATCTTGCCTAGCTTGCTGTTGGAAGGTCTCTTTCAATGCTCGCTCATCTGATAAGCCTCCATATGTTCCAATGGCTTCTAAAGCTCTGGGCACATAGTAGCTACCATAAGACATCCAACGTTAATAGATTCATTTGAATGGTTCTTATATCTATCTCTTATAGCCCTAGAAGCATCAATATGTGGTGCCTCAGGGAGAAGCACATCAACTATTCTCAAGTTTCTGAACTAGTCAAGGAAGTTGGTGCCATCATCTTTCAGTTTGTCTTTCTCAAGGATTGATCGCAGTGATAGTGTGGAAGTGTTATTTGTTTCCATTGATCTACAAAATTATGCAAAGTCAAATTTTAGTAACTATTTACATTTTAGAGGTATCTTTAATGGAGAAACTCCCACTAAATTCAACATCCCTCGAATACAACGATTGTAATTAATTTAGTGGGCTAAGATCCATATTTCACTTTGTGAACCCCTACCCCCCGGCACACATATGCGTAATGCGTATGTAAAAGGATAGAAACGCACTTAATGTGAGAGTCGCCACCTGGTTTAATTATTTAAGGGTAAACTAGGAAAACCCTAAATGACTCCAATTTTAATTAACCTAATTACTAGATTAATTACCCAATGGTTAAGGCTGGTGTGCAAACCCGAGATGGATCCCGAGACTATGTCATGCTGATTAACTAACCTATGGATGAATGCTTTGTACGGTGAATGAAATCTTATGATGATTTCGACTTGTCGCTCGGGGTTAGATCCCAAACGTGCCTACGTACTTCCATTTGAATGGAAGATCAAAGTCGACGTAGTTCGATACGCCTCTTTAGAGGGCTTTAAATAGGATGCATTTATGCATGCCGTGTGTGTATGCTTTGTGCATTTTGTTTGGGCTCTTTGCCAAAGAATTGGTTGTTTTGGGCATTTGATGCCAAAGTGTTGATTTTAGGCGATTGTCGCCAAAGAAGTGACTTTTGAGGCTTTTGGCCAAAAGAA
>CANUEP010058841.1:0-11995 GCA_947857235.1 Jatropha podagrica | reverse complement strand
GGAAAATCAGTCTTTTTTGGACGGAAGGACTAGATTGTTGGACGGAACCAAACCTTAGGGATCTCCGAATAATTTGACCAAAATACATAGACGAAGTTATTAATTTGGTAAAAACTCAGGGATGAAATAATAATTTTCCCTCAAAGAAACTGTTCATGCCAAAGAGACACATAATACTTGTTATTTTCCCTGTTAATATTACCTTTCTAATTTTCTTTGTTATTAAGAACTAGTTATTTCATCTTGTACTTTTTTGTTAACACATAAAATATCAAAGAAATAGAGCAAAAATAATCCAGCAGAAAACAAAGAAAAATACAAGAGAAAAGGAAGAAGAGAAGTTCTCTCTCACGCACATTTTATTGATAACTTCAGTACATACTTATGGAGAAATTACATAGAGTGTTAAGGTAAACAAAAGTCTAGTCACACCGAAACTCTATACCAAAAGTAAGGAGACCCACTCCTTTACAAATAAACATATTATGTTAATTTCAGCAAAAAATCATATTTGAGTTTCTAAGAAAAATCTTATACATCAACACTCCTCCTTAAGATTTTTCTTAGAGACACCAAGTAGCAATCTAAACAATTCAAATTTTTCTCTAGGCAATGCTTTTGTAAATATATCAGCTTGTTCTTCTTCACTGCTACAATGAATTAGCTTTACTTCACGATTTTTTTCTGCTTCTCTTAAGGCATGGAACATGATATTAATATTCTTTATTCTCCCATTTTGAATAGGGTTCTTTGCCATTGCTATAGTTGATTTGCTGTCAACATAAATATCTGTTGCTTCACTTAGTGACAAATCCAAATCAAACAAAACTTTTTCTGAGCCAAATACATTGATTAGAAACAGAGGCAATAGTTATATACCCAGTTTCAGCAGAAGACTGAGCAACAACACCTTGTTTCTTTGAGTTCCATGAAAAATCACCTGATCCAAGAGTAAAAGCATAACCTGATGTGCTTTTATAGTCATCCATACATCCACCCCATTCAATATCCAAAAAACCAATCAAAGAATAATTTCCAACACTTATATACCAGATTCCTAGGTCTGTTGTCCCTCTAATATACCTCAATACCCTTTTTGCAATACCAAAATGCTTGAAACTAGGATTTTGCATATACCTAGATATGAGACTAGCAGAGAACCTCAAATCAGGCTTAGAAGTAGTAAGATACAATAAGCTTCCAATCAAACTTCTATAAAGCCTTGCATCTTCTTTCATCAATTTTTCATTCACAACTGGAGGTGTTGCAACAGATTTGCACCTTTCAAGCTTAAACCTTTTTAACAAATTCAAAGCATATTATTTTTTAGATAGGAAAATATCCTCTATAGTTTATGAAATTTCTAACTCCATAAAATATTTCATTTCACCAAGATCAGACATTTCAAATTCTTTCATCATTTCAACCTTAATCTCTTGCACAACAGATGAATCTTCACCTGTAATCATCAAATCATCAACATAAACTGACATTATAATCAACTTCCCATCTTTTTGTTACTTAACATACAATGTTGGTTCATTCACACTTCTCTTGAATCCAAGAGATAATAAATGAGAATCTAGCCTGCTATACCAGGCTCTAGGAGCTTGTATCAGCCTATAGAGTGCCTTTTTAAGCTTGAGGACTTTTCCCTCTATGGCTGTAGTTATGAAGCCTTGTGGTTGTTCAATAAAAATGTCTTCATGCAGCACTCCATTTACAAAGGTAGATTTTACATTTAAGTGAGATTTTCCACTTGAATTGAGCTACAAGAGCCACTAACAACCTCATTGTTTCATGCCTAGTCACGGGTGCAAAGGTGTCACCAAAATTAGTCCCACATTATTTTACATAGCCTTTTACCACTAAACTAGCTTTATATTTGAAAACTGACCCATCTGGATTGAATTTGGTCCTATAGACCCATTTAACACCTATAACATTCTTATCTTGAGGTCTATCCACCAAAAACCAAGTCTCATTCTTATTAATCATTGCCTACTCCTCTATTGCTGAAACCCAAACATTAAGTTGTGCAGCTTCTTCATAGCAAGATGGCTCATCAAGAGCAACATTACATTGCTCATACACATCAACAAGTGATCTAGTTTTGATCACTGATGAATCTGTGGTAGGATCTTCATTTTTTTGATTCACAACTATTGTTAATAAGTGTTTCTGAAGTTTCAGTTGGTTGTTTTTCTACTTCAGCTGGCTTAAGTAGTGTAGAATCCTTCATAACCAAGCTCTTATCCCAATCCCAATGGCTAGTTTCATCCACTTGAAGGTCTCTGCTAACAAAGATTTTCTTGCTATTGATATCATAAAGTGTAGCCTTTTGACAAATAACTATATCCTAAGAACACACATACGTTAGCTTTTGCATCCAATTTGCTTCTTTTAATATCAGGTATATGAGAGAAACAAACTGACCTAAAGATCTTCAAGTGATTAGCTGAGGGCTTCTTGCCATACCACGTCTCATAAGGTGTCCTGCCATCAACAGCTCTTATTGAGAGCCTATTCATCAAATATACTACAATGTAAGTTGCTTCTATCCAAAGATTGGGCATCTTCTTTTCATACAATATGCTTCTAGCCATCTCCATTACAACCCTATTTTCCCTCTCAGATACTCCATTTTGCTGAGGAGTATAGCTTATAGTAAGTTGATGCTTGATCCCCAAATCCTTGCAATTTTTCTCAAATTTAGATGAGGTATATTCTATCCCATTATCAGACTTTAAACACTTTGATTCACACCCACTTTCCCTTTCAACCAAAGCCTTGAATTGCTTAAAGATAGGAAACACTAGAGATTTACAATTAGGAAACACTTGAGATTTACCAACTCTAGCCTTTCCATTGCTCTCCAAGTTTTCAATTTATTAAAGGGATGTCTATGTGCTTTTCCCAACTAGCAAACTTCACATATATCTTTATACTCATCAATTCTTGGCAAATATAAAATTAACTTATTTGACTAAATGTAACTCAGAGTTCTGAGATTGCAATGGCCAAATCTTTTATGCCAAAGCCAAGATTCATTAAGGATAGTATTAAATGCACAATAATCAAGTTTAGAAAGGCAAATAGGAAAAGAATTGTCAAGCATTTTGATCAGCCACCTTAATCTTATTGAGTCATAAATAATGTAACTTTCATCCTCAAACACAAGTTTGTATTTTTTTACGCAACATTGACACCACACTCAGCAGATTTTGAGTTAAATTTGGGACAAAGAGAACATCACATATTAGTTTTGTACCTCTTTCAATGCAAATCTTGACTGAGCCTCTCCTTTGTGCTTTCACAATAGCCCCATTACCAAGTCTGACTTTAGTTCTATCAGACTTGTCCAAAGTGGCAAACATGCCTTCATCTCTTGCCATATGTCTTGTACACCCACCATCAATGAACCAAGCACCACTATTTGAGACTTGAGATGTATCCGAAGCCATAAAAAGGGTTTCATCAACTGACAACCACTTTGATCATCGGTAAAGTTTGCTTGATGAGAGGATTGATTTTTCTTCTGCCTACAATGCTTCTCGATGTGCCCATACTTTTTTGCAATATCTACATTGAACTGGAGCCTTCCCCAACTTCTGCCAACAATATCTTTCTAAATGACTGGTTTTCTTGCAAGTGCCTTAAGGTGGGAACCTACCCTTTTTTGTAGGTTCACTTTGATTTTCAAAAGATTTCCTTTTTCCAATTGTATTTGAGAAGGACTTTTTGCCATCCTTGCCATACTTGAATTTTTGCCTTGCTTGAAAGGCCCCCTGAACAACTTCTTCAAACTTTATAGAGGTTCTTTGCTCTTGAGCTTGTAGCTTGGAGATTAATTCTGCAATAGTGAGAGTCTCAAGCTACAAGATTCTTTTACTATTGATATTTTAGATTTAAATTTGGCTGGAAGGCTTATCTTTATCTTTTCTACAACTTTCTAATATGGAAAAGTTTTACCTTAAAGCCGGATTTGATTAACTATATCCATTAACTTTATAGAGTAGTCTTTTACTCCTTCAAAATCTTTCATTTTCAGAATTTCAAACTCTCTCCTTAGAGTCAAAAGCCTGATTGCTTTAACTCTATCACTTCCCTTGAACACTTCCTTCAATTTGTTCCAAGCATCCCTAGCTGTATCACGGCCATTATTCTAGTAAAAATGACCTCAAAGACCGCTGAATGAAGGCAAGTAAGTGCCCTTGGTTCTCTAGTTATCAGCTCATCATGCTTCTTAATCTCTTTCAAAGTTGCATTTGCTCTTAAGGCTGGAACATTAGCTCCTCCTTGCTCCACAACATCCCATAAATTTAGGGATTTCAAATAGAATTTCGTCTTAATAGACCAGATTTGGTAATTTTCACTCTAGAAAATAGGAGGACCAAATGGAGTGGAACTATTGGAAGCCATTTTCTTTAACAGTATTGACTCAAAGAAAAAGATGGTAAGAAAAAAAAAAACACAGATCAAACCCACAACCCTCAAGAATAGCTGTTCTGATACCACAGTTAACACAAAATATCAAAGAAACAAAGCAAAAATAAACCAGCAGAGAAAAATACAAGAGAAAAGGAAGAAGAAAAGTTATCTCTCTCGTACATTCTATTGATAACTTCAGTACATACTTATGGAGAAATTACATAGAGGGTTAAGGTAAACAAAAAGTCTAGTCACACCTAAGCTCTGTATCAAAAGTAAGGAGACCCACTCCTTTGCAACAAACATATTATGTTAATTTTAGCAAAAAAATCAGATTTGAGTATCTAAGAAAAATCCTATACATCAACAATTTTCCCCTTCATTATCTTTCAAGGGGGTATTTTCAGTAGTTTGTCTTTCAGCACCTTGTGTTGTGATTCCTAATTCTCAGCATTTAGTGATGATAACTTAGAATTGGAGAAAAGAAATTGCATAAATTGGATGTTAATGGAGATCGAGTTTTGACATTTGTGTTTCTCAGGGTAAGCTGACTTCTGAATACCAGAAACATCGATTATAGTACTCATTTGGAGACAGGGACACTAGTGCAAGCATTAACAATTGACCAAATCAATAATGGCTCCTGGGGATACCATCTGCAAGGAGATGATCGAATCACGCAGTGCATTTGCAGATTATGAAATGGCAACTTCCAGTGCTGGTTTACTAGTTTCGCCTTTCAGAAAAGCTGCAACTCGTTTAGGTGGAAATCTCAAAAAAATCATCGACTAGTGATGTGCAGAACCTGCTTGAATGCCCTGTCTGCATGAATTTGATGTGTCCTACAAAAACTAGAAAAATTTGGACGATTCTCTTTAAGAATCTACTGGTAAATTAAAGCTTCTTTCTTTTAGATGGTTCTTGCTCCAATTATGTTGCAGTTCTAAGTTGTCAAAAATATGTTTGAAGGTCTTGGTTCTTAAGGAACATGAACGAAAGGATTACAGTTTTATATTCTAGGAGTAACTGAATTTTGTCGAACTATATATTACTTGTAAAGGATGGAGTATGGACATAGACGCTGGACACAACATTGATAAGACATGGCCATTCTTGGAAAAACATAGCACATAAAATGCCTGCGGTGTAGTGTCGGGTGACGCGTGAGGGAAGTCTCTAACATGGATGTAAAGCCAAAACTAATGTGTCCATCCTTTATGGCTTGCAAATTATGTTATGATAACATTTGTTAGCAGCGCAATGCTCTTCCTAGTGATATTGATCAAATACTACCATTGCACGATTAGCACAATGCTGACAACATAAAAGGATTCATCCATTGTTTTTTATTGTGGTAACCAAGTTACTAGTTTTCCATGTCAGCGTCCCAATGGCCATACTCTATGTGCATACTGCAAGGCAAGAGTACACAACTCTTGCCCAACTTGCTGTGGAGAACTTGGCAATATAAGGTGCTTGGCTCTCGAGAAAGTAGCTGAGTCACTGGAACTCCCTTGCAAATACCAGATCATGGGCTGCCTTGATATCTTTCCATACTACATCAAGCTAAAGCATGAAAAGAACTGCAAATATCGTCCATACAATTGTGTATATGCTGGAGCCGAATGTTCTGTCACTGGTGATATTCCACTTCTTGTTATGCATCTCAAGAATGATCACAAGGTTGACATGCATGATGGGTGTTCCTTCAATCATAGATATGTCAAATCCAATCCCCAAGGAATTGATAATGCGACATGGATGTTAACTGTAAGATTTCTCTTAAGCAACATTATCTGATTTTCTTATCAGTGATTGATTTAATAGTTTCAATGAGTATTGAGGCTCCAAAATTTTCTAGCATTGAAACTATTCATTCTCTTTTCCATCAGCAAACTTAGTCTTGAAATTCTCAAGCCGTTTGGTTGTGTTTTTAACAAAATCACAGACCCTAAATTTTTCGGTACTGCTCAGGCAACATAGCTAATCAGCCTTTTTACTTCCAAAAAAAAAAAAAAAAAAGAAAATCCATTCTTGACTTTTTAGTGCTAATTCCAACTGATGCATGTTTGAAGAATGAAAAAGTACAACCAAAGAATAATATTTAATGGAAAGTGGATGTGTGTCTATTCAGTGACATGAGTTCTTATTTTATACAATTTTCAAATCATAAATGGCATCAGATATATCTTTGTCCCTATTAGTTCATATGGACATCTAATGAGATATTTAAGTGCTAGGTCATGCATTTCTTGATTGCTGTCTGCTGAGAACAAAAGGCCAGTCATAGAAGGATCTAGATTTTCAATTAATTGTTGAATTCTGTAATCTCTGTAATCACTTATTTTGATGCCCTACACTCCATTGTAGCATGGTTCTTCTATGGTAATAAATCTCATTTTCACTAATACAAAAACAAGAATCCGTCTATGTACTCTTAGGACACATTTGGTTCAATCTGAATTGGAAATAGATTGCAATTCTTAGAATTGATTCCATTGGTTTGGGTTAAAAAATAATCTGCAATGTTTTTTATGGTTTATATTTGAATAATTTAAGTTTATATTGCAATGATATGTAGATTTTAGGTATAATTCTTAATGTGACCGACAAATTCCTATTTGGTAACTTAAAACAGGCTTGGAATAAGATTCTTTGGATTTAGACATTCATTTTCATCCAATCCATATGTAAGGTGAACCAAACACACCCCTGGATTTTCCAGAGGAGATGAGAAGAAACTACAATTCTGAAGCATAGGCAAGGCATTGCTTAGCATTATCCTATCTTCCTTAGCAATCTAAGAGGAAGACTGAGTGTAACTTTACGGAATCATACATATGAACTGTTTTGCTTGATGCAGGTCTTCAACTGTTTTGGCCGACAGTTCTGCTTGCACTTTGAGGCTTTTCAAATTGGAATGGCACCTGTTTACATGGCTTTCATGAGATTCATGGGAAGTGAAGATGAGGCAAGGCAATTTAGTTACAGTCTAGAAGTTGGTGGAAATGGCAGAAAGCTTACATGGCAAGGAATTCCCAGAAGCATCCGTGATAGCCATAAGAAAGTTCGAGATAGTCAAGATGGACTTATCATTCAGAGAGACATGGCACTTTTCTTTTCTGGGGGTGATCAACAAGAGCTGAAGCTGAAAGTGGCGGGACGAATATGGAAAGAACAGTGAGATGTATAATGCACTCAGAAATTGAAGGGTGTGATTTGTAAATAAGTAGCATCAATTGCTCGCCTTTGCAAGATCAGTTTTAGCTTATTTTTATGTTCAGTAGTTCTCGAGGAGTTTGAAAATAATAAAGGATCCATATGGCATTAGACTGCTATGAGTACGGAAATTGGTCGGTTCAGTCAAAGTCAAAATCAAATTATATTTACATATACACTAAAGTTGAACCAAATTTTACTGTTCATGTGAATAGTAAAATTTCATTTAAACCTTTTTATTTTTATTATATTACCATTTTATCCTTCTTTCTTTTATTTTGATAATAAATTTATAAAGACTTTTTTATTTTTACAGTGTCCGATAAAGTAATTATTCACCCTGCATTTTAAAAAATATAAATATAAAGAGGTGAGAACTTTTAGAGTTGGATTAGTCTTTATTTTTTAATAGATAAATAATGTCTATTTTCTACTTTCACTTTGTTTAATTTTCTTTTTCAATTAAGTAAATAAATATAATATTGATAACCAAATAAATGTGAAATTATTGGATAATTAACACCTATTGTTGACTAAATTGATATATTTCTAAATATCAAATACTTTTTTAAAAATTCAATAATTTTTATAACAAAACCTATGAAATGTTAAATTTTACATTATTTATAAAAAGAGTTTGTAAAATTAAAAAATATAAAAAAATTTGTAGAATCAATACAACAAATTTATTCATGATAATTTACATGCATTCATGAAATAAATTTTATTATTATTCAACTATAATTTTTTTAAAAGATAATTTTATATTAATAAATTAATTTTTTTTTAAAAATTAATAAAATAGATATTGAAAAAATAAAATTATACACTACAAGTTAATTTTGCTTGTTAAAACTAAATAAATTTATTAGATTTCGATTTGAATTGATTTGGTTTTGTTTGATAGTCCAAATCAAATGTGCTGTTTGGCATATTAACTTATTGTAGCAAGTAAATCTAACTGATTATCGATGTAATTTTTCTTTTCAAATTTCTTCTCTTTTTTAACTTTTAGAAAAATTTTTGTGATTATGTAATTTTCACATAAAAAATAGATGAATAAAAAAGTCTTAATATGAATATTAAAATTCTTAAAAATATTTAACCATGAATAAATAATTTTTTTTATAAAATTTTATAAATGATCTTAATTAATATCATATATTAAAACATTTATAAATTTGATTTATACAAATTGAAATATTATTGATTTTAATTATTCAACAGATTATTATTGGTGATTCACACATTATGCGATTTATAAAACAGATAATGATATAATTAAAACTTTCCACTATTTTCTTAGTTAATACTAAGTTTGCAATAACTAAATACATTTTTGAGATTATAAATATAGTTTTAAAGTATAAAACTAAATTTTGATTTTTTTTTTGAAATATCACATATAAAATTCAACTTAAATGACTAGAATTGCATGTATCATAAAGTAATTTTAGTATAATAATCATGCTATGAGTCATATTTTAATTAAGTATTATAATATGTATAAAAATTATTATAAGCATTATAAAATTTTTAAAATAGTACTTATATTATTAATGAGTTTTAGGAAAATATATGTTCTATATTTTATTTTAATGGAAAAATACTCACTTAGTATATTTTTTGTGTTAATTGTTTATTAAAAGGATACTTTATATTTATTGGGCCTAATGTATAAATTTGCCCTCGAACTATGACTGAATCTCCTAGCGGCCTCCTGAACTTTGCGGGGGTTCCATCATGTGCATTAATAAATCATTCAATAACTATGCCCCTCGCCACATAGGATATGAAGATCGTGCATCCAAACACGTTTGGGAGAGTAAAGACTAATCTTCTCATTTAGGTGAGTGTCCAACGTGGCATGATCAATGGTTATAATTGTCATCCAACTTAATAAGCTGTGATGTTCTTGATCAATTTCTCTCTCCAAGCACATCTCAAAAACCATGTTCAGTACCTCCCTCTTTTAACTGATTTTATTTCTACAAATAGAAGCGATTTGAAAACAAAAGCATTTGCAAAGAAATTAAAAACTTGGGTTGCATAAATTTCTTGGCTTCTAAAGTATTTCCAAGCTAAAAACAATCATGAAAAATTAATATAAATAATAAACATCAAAATCAAACTTACACTTTAAACTAACTATCAAAAATTGAGCTTCACTATATGTTCTTTACACAAAATACTAGTAAAAAAAAGTTGTCAAGCTTACAATTATATTCCCCCATTTGATTTAATTGCTTGTGTTTGCAATTAATCCAACTCAATTGAGCGAGACCTATCTCTTTGAAAAGTGGTGCAATTAAAGAATGCAAGAGTTTGGATGAAAGGGGATGAACAAAAAACATATCCCATTTTTCAATGACACTGTAGGCGATGGAAGGGGGAGATAGAGGTGGAGATTTGGAAGAAATCAAGTTTCGATTTTTGCAGTAGTGATCTTTGATAAGGAGTGAAATTTATCGATTACAAAACTTTCTTGAGGAGATAGAACATTTTTTTCTTTATTGGGAGGAGAAAAAGATAGTGAAGCTAAAAAAGATTTAATGAAACACTGAGAGAAAGGAGAAAGGGATTGTGATGAGAAAGGGATTGTGATGCTAAATGCAAACTTAGTTTCATGGTAGCCAAATGATACTGTATTGTTTTCCTCACTTTCTCTTCCTATGTGGATTAATATTCATCACACGTGTTACTATCAGATCCACGTCAATGTGCGTGTAACACACTCATTTTTTATATTTTCGCAAATGGTATAGTTATTGAAAGATTTATTAGTACAGGGTCACGATGGAACCCTCGCAAAATTTAGGAGGCCACCAGGAGAATCGACAATAGTTCGAGAACAAATTTATGCATTATGCCATATTTGTTGTTGTTGATAGTTTGAATTGGTATTCTTTTAATCAACAAAATAAGATTTTTAACATAATAATAAATATAATCATATGAATAAAATTAAATAATCCATAAATAATAAGTGACCATTTTAGTTATCCAATATTTTTAAATAATATTTTCATATTTAATAATAAAACTTTAGTTACAACATAAAAATAAACACTTTATTTTTTATTATCCATTTTGTAGAAAATAAGTCATCCACTTAACTTTAGATCTAATGGTTCATTAATTAAAAATTTTAACACTAATGGTGGATGAGAATTCCGCATTAATATAGAAAGTTTAACTTTTACACAGTAGTCTTATTGTTATTTTACCCTTTTATTAATTTTTTAGAGCTCATACTTATTGTTTATTAGTTAAGATGCTCATAGTTGGATGGACAACACAATTGTACATAAATGAGAAATTCCATATAAATACAGAAATAGTTAACTTTCATTAGATTTAAACTACCATATTAGGACCATTAGATATAAAAATATATAATAACTTGCTAACTATAAAATTGGTAATTTCTTATTTATGTATTATTTAATTATATTTATTATTATTGTTGACCTCTTCGAGATATGGTAAATTGTGAATTAGTTCGTCTTTGGAGTGAATTTGGGATATATGTAATGGAATTCAAGAAATTCATGCAGGATAAGGATTATGAGTGTTAAATTAATTATTAGTTAAAGTTGATTTAGAAGTCTAATATTATTATTATATTATTATATATTAACATTAGTTCTCATAAGTTATTTAGTCATTTATATCCAAATGCAATATTTTTTGGATATTTTTTTTATTAGGTGTCTTATTATTATTTTATTTATTATTTTTTTTGTGTCAGGTGGTGGGTCATAATGATGCCGCCTTTTTTATTTTTTGACAGCTGACATTGTAGACACCTAAATTTTATTTAAGTTAATTTAATTATTAACTTAACTATTTAATTCGCTAATTAAATTATTGATTAGTTAAATTAAATAATTTATTTTAATAACTGATCAAAATATTTAAGTGGTTATTAAAATAAAATTATTGGATAAATATGATTTACTGCATAAATAAATAATGTAGTAAAAATCAATAAAAAATAGCCAAGTGGACCAATCAGGTTACATGGGGAATCCCTCAAATCCCTATAAATAGGATGACGCGGAACCCTATGGAAATATATTCCATGAACTCTATGAAAAGTTTTGGAAGAGATCTAAGATCTAAATAAATTCCCCTTTATGGCACCCAAAGCTTAAAGAAGCAAGAACATCAATAATAGAGTAGAAGAATAAGATAAACGCCACAAAAGAATTGATAAGTTTACCTTGATTCTTGATGCAATTAGAAGAATGCAATCTCACACCCTCTAAAAACATGAACACGCCAAAGGCATGAAGTTGAAGAAGAAATCATCTTTTTTAATTTGTTGAATAATTGATTGATA
>CANUEP010058786.1:0-69004 GCA_947857235.1 Jatropha podagrica | reverse complement strand
TCATATATTGCAGCTGATGCAAATCACTCTCCTGCACAACCGTTCTCTCTCCAACAAGGCTTCGTACTTCGCTTTGTGCTTTTTCCATAACTCTTGGATTCATCATTAGCTCTGTCATTGCCCAATCCAGAGTTATGAAAGTCGTATCAGTTCCCGCAGCAAACATATCCTGCCATACCATAGCAACTAATTAGTATATAGAATACTTAAATTGATTTATCAAATTATCAAGAATTAAAACTATAATCTACTAACCAAGATTACTGCTTTAACATGATCCATGGTAATAGGCAAATCAGAGGATGAAGATCCGTTTGTCTGTATATCAAGTAAAACGTCTACAAAATCTTTCTTTTCCTCTGTTTTTCCTTTGAAATTGTTATGTTCAGTTATTACATCGTCAAAGAACCTGTCAAAACGTCTAGAAGTGTTGATTAATTTTGACTTCATTCCCGTTAAGCTATGTACAAACTCCATGGAAGGAAAACAATCTCCAAGACTAAATCCGCCAAGCAGATCCTGGTAATCAGTGAGCATCTTTTCAAAACCAAGACTATCATACTCTCCTCCTCCCGAAAATTCTCTTCCAAGCGTAGCCCGGCAAACAACATCATTTGCATATAATCCAATCATCTTGCTGAGGTTGGTGGGTTGTGGATAAGACTCCTCTATCCGCCGAACCAAACGAGCAACTTCTTCTTCTCTAACATAGCCAAAAGATTGGACTCGCTTGGCGCTTAGAAGCTCGAGGACGCAAACTTTTCTTATATTTCTCCAGTAAGCACCATAAGGAGAAAATGAAATATCAGTGCAACCGTAGAAAAGGTATTTAGCAGAATAGAGTTGAGGACGGTTAGAAAGTACAAGATCATGGGTTTTTGAGACTTCTTTAGCTAATTTAGCGGATGAAATCACAAGTGTCGGAATCTCGCCAAGCTGCAAGAATAGTATCGGACCGTACTTGCGAGCTAGGCGATAAAGAGATATGTGAGGCATGTTACCCAGTTGGTGAAGGTTGCCTATGATGGGTAATTTCTTCGGTCCAGGAGGGAGATTCAGTTTCTTTATTTTGTTGTGTTTATTCTTTGACAGAAACAGATGTATGATCATTACCGTAAAAATGGAGGCGAAAAGCAAGGAGGTTGTGATGAAACCTTCATTTAGATATTGAAAAAGAGCCATTGGCTTTGAGTTTGCTTCAACAAACTTATTGATTGGTCCGATGATATTCAGGTTCAGCGAAGTAGATTTATGTAGGAAGAAGGTGGCACTTCCATGCAAATCGAAAAACAACTGGCAGGGTCCCCTCACAATAAGAGAGATTTGTCTTTATTGAAAATTTGCTTTCCCCCCATAAATGGATTAATTTGAAAAAATCTCTATGATTCTGTGGACTGCAGCGGAGAAAAAGACGCCGAACATTTTAATATTATGGAAGACGCCCAAGATGTTAATATTATGGAATCCTAAAACTGATAGCTTCTTATCCACTTATATTTATAAATTTTGATAATATTACTCACACCACCCGTTTTCATGAGTCGGACCAGCAATACGGCTTGAAAAAGTTTAAGCCAGTAAGATCCGTAGTAAGCCTAATATCTGATTTTAACATTATAATTATGTGAAAATATTTTACAAGTTGACCAATTATCTTTTTAATGATTCAAACTATTACAAAACTTAATTCTATTCAACTCAACCGTTTCCATAAAATTTTACATACACTTAATATTATTATTACAATATTGTTTTGTTTATAATTTATTGTATCATAATGCAAAGTATCAAGAAGTCTGAGTGTTTCATAGAGTTCAAGCCAGCAGATAAAAGGACTCAGATCCTAATAATTAAAATATTTTTTATTGATTATTTAATGAAATATAATATAAATATAATCAGTTAGCAATTGATATTAAAAAAAACTTTAAAATGTACTGATTAAAACTTCTATTAATTGTGAATTATTAATTAAAATTCTTACTAGGTTGGATGCAAATTAATTGTACAAATTAGCTGAATCAATACACTTAATGTGAAAAATTATATATATAATAAATGAAATTCATATATAATTTTTTTACAAAAAAATTTCTTTGGCTTAATAAATAAATTCACTCCTATATAAAAAATCATATCTCACCCTTGACTTTTTTACTTTAATATATTAAACGCTTCAACATGTTAAACATTTTGTTTTACCTGTTAAGCACATATTGATTAAAAATTTATTAAATAATAAAAAAAATATAAATATTATTATTTCAAAAGTTATATTAACCACATATGATATGAAATTAATATTTTGTATATAAAGTCAATAATATTAAAATTATTGCTAATTTACAAATTAATTTCTAAACAATTTTACAAGGTCTATTTGTTTTAAAAAGAGATTAAAATTTTGTAGCACTATTCACATCGCTTGTCCACCTAATTTATCTATATATTTATATAAATTTTTTTTTTTTAGTATTTTATTTTTCTTTTTTAATGGCGTGATAGACATGCGATTCGAGGTGTGCATGAGGGCCCTTTAAACCTGTCCACGAGTGGTTATTCGGCTTTCGGCCCGAATGGTCATCGCAAACTCGTAAAGTTCTAGCCCAAATTCAAATAAGATAGTCCATTAAGTGTTCTAGTTTCAGGACACAGGGCATCCTTGGTTCGATTTGTAAAAACGCCGATCATAAAACTAGGACTAGGATATGAACTTACTGGTGACCAAACAGCCCGAAACATTTTGCAGAGATCGTCGTTCTCTCTGCTGAACAGAGAGATGAAGAACGCCACAGCAGCAACTCTACTTCTTCTATTGATTTCAAATTTCCTGCTGCAAACGCTATCTAAGGTATTGAATCACAATTTCTACTTTTGTTCGACTTCTCTTAGTTTTGATCTAAATCATTCCGTGAGATTGATCTGATCAAGCAACGGTTTCATTTAACTTTGAAGACAATTTTTAAAAATTGCGTTTGATTCCTTGAGATTCTTGTTTATTAAGCTAATTTTGTTTGATTCCGTAATAACTTTTTTGCGTGAGCTCAATTTTGTTTCCTTTATTGCTAATAGAATCAAAATGCATTGGCTTACGCTGGAATTTATTGATTTGTGCCAGGAGTTTGGAGAACACGCAGATCAAAGGTTAAGTCTTTGATTCTTTTTATCTTTCATTCGTTGCTTTATTGGCGATTTCATAAACAAAATTGATGCTCTTCTTGTATTTGGTGAATAGTTTTATTCAATTTTCTTTTGGATTGATGTTTCTTAATCTCATAATTGTTATGTTTAGAACTATTAAGCAAAAAAACCATGCACATGAAGTACATTGCTCCAGAGAAAGAAGCAGGGCTGCCTGGCAAGTCATAGATGAGGTGAAGAGAAATTGCAACTTTCTGAAAAAATGCAGTGTGACATAAACTTTGATGATATTTTATGTTTGTATTTGTACAGTATTTGATGCCATTTGTGGAACGGGAAAAGTACCAGATTTCACGGAAGTGTAGACTTCATCCCGACAATGATCTTTTCAGGGACCAAGAGCAGCATAAGATTCATCTAGACATAAATGAGTGGAAGTGTGGATATTGTAAAAAGAGCTTCCGCGCTGAGAAATACCTTGATCAGCATTTTGACAGCAGGCATTACAATCTTTTGAATGTTGTATGTCGATTCTGGACCCTCATTCTGTTATGAGCATTACTCATATCTTATGGTTGATGCTTTTTGGATACACCCGTTTCTTTTTCCCCTTTTTTTCTTTGGTGGGGAAGGTGAAAGAAATTGATTTGAGACTTTTATTTTATGACAAAAGGACTGTTTTTTTTTAATGATTTCAGAGTGATGGCAAGTGCTTGGCTGATTTGTGCGGGGCATTGCATTGTGATTTTGTGATAAATTCCAAATCACCAAAAATAAAATGCAATCCAGCAGCTGTTGCAAAGAATCGCCACCTTTGTGAGGTCATTGCTGACTGCCATATTTGTTGCATTCTTGGTTACAATCACTTGCACTAATAATCATTCTTTCCAGCACAGAGTATCGCGGATAACTGTTTTCCTATTAATCAGGGCCCTTCAGCCAGCCGTCTGCATGGTTGTTTTTCAAATCAATGAGATAAAATTTCTTTTCTTTTTCACTTTTGGTGACAGTCTGATGTTATCATACTGACTGAATTCTTTCATTTGTTTAAAAAGGCATATCTGTTGTATCCACTAATTTCTTACTTCTGTTGACATTCTTATTTGTAGAATTGTTTTTGCGCCAATTCTGTGATGCTCACACTTGTTCAGGGAAAAGAAAATATTTTCCAAAAGGTGGCCAGGTAATGCTTTACTCCAGGTGCACAAGTTGCATAAGAGATCAAATATTCAGTAAAGAAAAGTTTAGAGTACTATTGTGATTAAAAAGGTTGTCGAGGGATTTGCTCGATTTTCCATCTGTAAAACCTGTTAAGAAAGTGTTTAACAGAGTCTAAAAAATTTTCATGACCTTTAGAGCTCAAAGATATAGTAACAGGTCAAGTGAACTCACTTAACAGTAACTTGCAAATTTCTCTTTAAATGCTCAAAGTTTCGAAATTTCCTGGGTTTTGCGTTCTTTATTTGTTCTAATGGACGATTAAAATAATTCTAAATTGTCTGTTTCTTATTGTATTTTTGTCATTTGCTTTAGATGCTCCATGCTTCACATTTGTCTTCATCTTTTCAATTTGTGCAGAAGCAAACGAGTGTGTTCTACCTGGCTATTTCAATTCTGACTTTGATGTTGCTGCCTCTTTTCTATCTTATTGTTTATTTGTATCAAAGGTACTATTTCTAGTTTTTTAAAATTAGAAATTGACCTAGTTTAGGGGGGCATTTTCATGGAGTTTTTTTGTCGCATGCAGAGAAATGAGGCGGGGAACCCAAGAGCTGAGGCGAATACCCAAGGTTGGACAGAAGACAAAACCATCATGATTCAGAGGTAAATCTTTTGTATGTCTTGTTTGAGAAACTTCCTTATCTGATTACCAAAGTTGAAAAAGAATTTTAATAACTAAAACAGTGGACTTATGTAATGGTATCATGATCGTGAACTTTTGGTCCGAACTGTGAATACTGGGCTTCAAGCTAGTGGTTCAAACTTCAAACAGCCTTCATAGAGGCTTTTTTCTAGGAATCTTACATTTCAATATTTTCGGATATATCTATTTTGGATTAATGCAACTTTTGATTTCCATTCATGGAAATAAGGAGGTTGTATATTCATGTTTCTGTCAGCTAATGCCTCAATTGGAGGAAGTAGATTTATACAAGGTATTTAATGGAAATTGAGCAAAGTTTAGTCTTCTTGCAGGCATATTCACAGATGTCCATCCCCAGACCATAAAAAATCATGTACATTAACGGAGGGTTCTGTTAAAGGTCTCAATTGATGATTTGCAATCACCTTGTACCGGCGGTTATTATGACTGGACTCTAGTGAAATAGCGTCCGGCTTCTTTTTTAGTCCTTGAGATGGGAAAATGCGAAGATACTCCATACATTTTTGTAATAGCCTTAGCTTTTACATTTTACATTTCAGATTGATGCTATACTGGGATTCAAGGGGGAAAAGAAATCTGTGCAAGTCTGTCCAAATCGATGTAATTTTAATTTTAACAGATGGCATTTCACATTAGTTGCAATTATCTTGATACATGCTTCAATTTTCAGTCTTTACAATCATCTTGAAAATCTAGTCTAATTCCCTCGTGTTGCTTGTTCAATACTGTGTCCTGAAATGGAACATAAAAAGCACCTTGTTCTGCAGCGTCTATAAGAATAGTCTGCTCTTTCTTGTTTGCTAAACAAGGCCACCCAGAAATCAGTAATGCAGATCAGTGTGTTAGCAAATCATCTTCAACCTCACAATTTGCTGATTCGCTTTCACACTGGTAAATTCTCCAATAAGGCCTTCTTGTGGAGAACCTGGGAGCCTGTGAACGAATATTATGCATTTATATTCTTAAAAACACCAGTAATTCTGGCATAGTGAAATTAACACCTTGTTCCATTAGTGACAGTAAGATAATCTGCTTTGCGTTGTTGTAAAGAACGAATGGAGCCAATTATGTTAAGAACTCATCTACAACCTCTAAGGCCATCTGCCTGGTTCACTCCCATAAGTTCTATGGAGCTATGACCCTAAATGCAAGGGATATCAATTCATTTGATAACAGAAAACCATCTGGATCGCTGAGCCGGATACAACCTAGTCGACTTGCAATATATTCTTCATGCGTAAACAATGTGTTAAATTCATCTGCAGTCAATTCCTTTCTCTCCTCATCTAAGCAAACCACATGTCCACTCTCTATATAAGGTTTATAGACCTTGCAGAGAGAATAAACGAGGGAGCCACCGAATTCATTTGCAAAAAACCTCAAATCAAGGCCTCTTGCAGTTCTAAGCGAAAGCATCACAATATCCATGGCCATGTCCTTGGCATCAATATGGTTATTTCCACAGCAATCCACTTCTCCAGTCTCCAAATTCTGCACATAACCCATGTACTCTTTCATCTTTCTTGGCCTCGAAAACCTTAGTCCATTAATATAACTAGCGGAGCCAAGGCCAAAACCATAGAAAGGCTTGTTCTTCCAGTACGTAAAATTGTGCTTGCATTCAAATCCGTCTTTGGAATAACTACTAATTTCATAATGGCTGTAACCAGCATCAGAAAGTATCCGCGAAGCCATTCTATAAAAATCAGCGGATTGCGTTTCTGATGGCAGGGGAAACTCTCCTGGTGAATACCTGCAGACACACCGAATATGAATCTCAAAAACACCACTTCGAAAGCCAAAGCCAATAATTTCATCAATGGGTTTTATAACTAGACTTACAAGATTCCAAATTTTGTGTCTTTTTCGACTTGCAAATCATATACAGAGACATGCTTAGGCTGTGCTTGGATTGTATATCTCAAGCTCTCCTCCCACATTTGTGGAGTCTGGTGAGGAAGAGAAGAAATAAGATCAATGCTCCAATTCTGAACCCCACATGATCCAATATTCTCAATTGCTTCATAAACCTCTTTAATTCCATGTGCTCTCCCACAAGATTTCAGCAACTCCTCTTGAAAAGCCTGCACTCCCAATGACACTCTATTCACACCCAGGCCCATCAACTCCTCCATTTTACCAGCATCAAAGGTCCCAGGATCCATTTCCATGGATATCTCAGCATCTTCAGAAAGCCCAAACTTCATTTTCAACGTATCCAAAATGGAGGAAACGAGACCTGAAGACACCAAAGAAGGCGTCCCACCACCAAAAAAGACAGTTTCAAGAGGTGGGTGGGAATTGAACTTTGGTTTTGTTGAGACTATTTCTCGTAGAAGCAATTCTATATAGTTGGAGATCCGAGGGTCGGCGTCAGTTGGGTTAGCAGAGCCAAGAGCAACGATCGGAAAGTCACAGTAATGGCAGCGTTTGCGACAGAAAGGTAGGTGGACGTAAGCTGAAGTAGGAGGGATTGAGGAATTTTGTTGAATAGGTGGTGTGCTTTGCCTGAATGCGTTGGCGGCCGTTGTAAAACGTGGAAACTTTTGAAGTGCACTGAGTTTGGCAGGGAAGGTTAAGAAAGTGGGTGTGAAGGTTGATTTCAGCATCACTCTATTGCGATTCAAATTCAATTGAAAGAGAATTCAAGTTTCAAGTGTTTCAGATAAAAGTTTTCGTGGCAGTCTATATAGATTCAAGGTCCCGTGTCAGCAAGACGCCGCGTGCTTATATAATTTTTCTCGATGAACGCACAAAAAATTGAATCTTGAGAAGTTTAAAATGCGAACGAAATTACCTTACCTGTTCCCAACTTTTGGACTTCCTGGAATTGGTTAGGACCATTTTAAACGGTGCTTATACAGAAATTTCAGTAACCCAAAGAACTGGCAGAAATCTGATATAGCAAGCAAATAGTTTAATCCCTGATTAGTTACTAAATAACTGGAAAATGAAAATTTCACACTAGTCTGGCCAGGTGTGACTTTCTTAATAACTTGGAACCGAGACGACAATTTTCAAAGACTACATCAAAACTTCATCTTTTTTCCCCTTTCAGATAACAAATAAACTGAAAATATACAAACATATGATTTAAGTGAAAATGCTAAAATCCTCCACTAACACAAGGAATAAATTACAAAATTTTGTTTACATCACAACATCAGGCGTTGTCTAAAATTAAGCAAGACATTTAACCATGTAGGGACCTTCAAGCTCATAGCCCAATTTCCGATAATAATGACGCGTTCCGACACCAGAAATGACTGCTATTTTAGTTGATTTATGCTCCCTGCGAGCAATCCGCTCTGCTTCTTCCATTAACAATGTACCATAACCCTGCCGAGATAAAGAAGAATAAAAAATGAAAGAAAATATGTAAATTCTGTATGAAAATGAAGATAGTTTAAATAACACAAGAAATTAGATGCAGGCTTGGTGCCATGTTCAAAGTTCAAACATTTAGCATGACACTTAAACAGAATCCTAACAACCAGATTGATTACTGAGAATGAGGGAAAAATTGGAGACTTTAACATTAATAAATCTTTAAAAAGTATTCCTATGTTACCTGATGTTGCAACTTGTCTGCCTCACGCCCATGAACAGGAACAGCAGTTCCATAAACATGGAGCTCACGAACAATAGAGCACTTCCCCATGAGCTCTGGGCAAGTAACATTGCGACCACACTTTCGCAATCGCAACAAGCCAACAAGGATGTCCTGCAACCAAATAGAATTTTGTAGTCCATGTTATGTTCAGCAAGCAAAAGCTTCCGGAATAAGAAGCAACCGCGAGTCTAGGAAACATGAGGTCAAAATTTTTTTTTTACCACCAGTCCACGTGTGATTACTACTTAATGATGTCAGAGGACTTGCAAATATCCCTTCCACTGACAACCACACATTCATGCACGCAGGAAAGGTGTCCTACATACCTGCCGCGTGTCTTCATATGACAGAAATGTTTCCCAACCTTCATTTGCCGTATAATCACGGCGAACAAGCTCAACTTCTTCTGGCCTAATTTTGTGATGAATGTCCTATGTTTATTACAGAAACATCTGTCAGAATCTCAACTTGTTCCAAGAACTAGTAAGAACACCTGATAAAATGTTGTGATAACTCCTTTTTCTTACCTGGATTCCAGCCTCACGTGTGCGGACATCACGACATTTCAAGCCCAAGTCATCCATTCGTGCTAAAGCTAGCTCCCTAAGATTTCCTTTTTCGACTCCAGATGTGACCAAAGGCATAGGAATATCTCGCTGAACTCTATAAACACGTGTCCAAGGGGGTACCATGGCTAGGATCCGTGCAACAATATCTACAAGTTGCTCAGGTGGGTAATTTCTATATCTGCAAGATGAGTCAATATAATTCATGCTTTCACACTGTATTACACAATATCCATCTCCAAAACCAGAGATCAGCTTTTCCAAATAAACATGCAATAGCAAAGCATTAATAATTGATCACATATTCGCGTATGTCCCTGTGTTTGGAAAATCGATAAATTTACTTTTGGCCATGAAAATTGAGATAATTAGCAAGATCTTACTCATGAGAGACAATACGGATGACAAAAAGATGCATAGAAGTGTGCGCCTGGGAATATAGATTATCATTACCTACCATAAAACAAAGGAAGAATAGCTAAACAAAATTCCAACTCAGCCCATACTAAACCTAGGTCCAACATACTTGTCTTGATATTTAATTTTGCTTTTTGCATCGCAGAGAGAATGAATAAGAGAGAAAGAAGATTAAGCAACAAATAGGAATGATACCTCCCAGTTTTCCAGAGCTCATAAAGTCCAGTTCCACGAATTACAAGTGTAGGATAAATTTTAAGCCCATCTGCTCTAAATGAAGGACTCTCAAAGAACTCTCGGAAACTTTCCAAGTCCCTCTCAACACCAACATTTGGCAGATCAGGCATCATGTGAGCAACAACCTAGGAAAGCAATAAAAATAGAGATTAAACAACTCACAGGAAACATTAAACAATGATCAACAGGAACAAGAAAGCATAAAACAACTAGAACACTAATCTGAAGTACTTCAACCTCCATTTATGAAAAGTATAATTATAGGAGTAATATATTGCGATACAAAACCAGGTTCATCGTTGAAAAACCAGCATATTCTGTAAGTGAAAAAGTGAACACTTGGAAAACCCCATGTATGGTGAAATCAAAATGAGGTGCATGCCGTTGTTTTATTCCCACTTTCATTAAGTTTAACTACGTAGGTTCGCAGATAATACCTTGAAACCAGCATCTTTTGCCAAACAAAAACAATCAGCCACAGCTGCTACTGTGTGTCCTCTATTAGTATCACGGGCAACGTCCTCATACGTGCTTTGAACTCCAATCTCTAATCGTGTACAACCATAAGAAAGCATTTGACGCAGATGAGGTCCAAGACAATAATCTGGCCTCCTGTAAAGTAAAAGAAGTGAGGACAAACTTATTCCAACAATGGAAAGATGCATTGCAGGCCTGTAAATGAAATCAAATACTCCATCCGCTCCATTTTGTTTGCATGGTTCGACAAAGCACGCATATTAAGAATTTAGTCAACGAAAGTTATTTTTGCCTTTTTTTACCCTTAACTCATTAAGATATTAATAAAAGTCATTAATTTAATGAAAGGTTATAAATGTTATTATGGAAAAAATAATTATTTATATATCTAAATTTAAAAACCTTGCAAACATTTTAAGACATCTAAAAAAGGAATAATAAAAAAACAAAATGTAACGGAAGGAGTATTTTCTTTTTAACCATAAATACAAGGCAAGACATTCTCTATGTTCCGACAGTAGTAACAACATAACTGCTGATACTTTATACAACCTGTAGTTTTGTCCAATACAATTATGGGTCACCAATTGCAATCTTCCAGAATAAACTATATACCAACCACTTACACCCCACAAATCATCATGTGCTTATATGAACTAAGAATGATGAAATGCAGCCCAAAAAAAAAAAAAAAGGAAAAGGCCAGATGGTTATATCAAATTAGGCTTCTTTCTCTCAGGCCAGATTGTTACATAAAAGTAGGTCGTTCATTCTGTCAGAATATCACCTAGAGCACTTACAATGAAAAAAGAATACAACTCTAAGCACTATTTGTCACAGAATGAGAAAAATAAAATCTACATCTCATGCAATTTACACAATAACTAAAAGCTTTTCCTTTTTGAGGGGACGATTTATATGATAACTTACGTTTCAATTGTCATGCCAATACATTTCGTTGCACCATGCTCAGAGTAGGCAACTGCCTCTTCAACACTGGCAGAAGTATGTCCTGACAAGGCGTCATGAAGGTTCCTTATAAAATAATCACGGTAATCTGCTGGCAATGACATGAAAGTACCACCCATCAATATGAACTCCACCTGAAAATACACACCCATGAAAACAGGTGAAAATGGTGCATATTTGTTAATGCATTCACTTTGGACAACTAAAATAAAAGTGGATAATAAACAAAACCTTATCTACACTGTGACCCAATCGCTTAAGTTGATCAATCCGGCTTCTAGCCTGAACATATGGGTTATATCTGGAACCAGAAGCAAGCATCTCATCAACTCAATGATTATCATAGTAAACACCAAAATCAAGAAAACATCAGCAATTTTCTTCCAAAATAAAAAACTGAAAGCAACTGCAAGCAAAAATTAATAAGAAATTAGGCAAGGCGAACCTTTATGACTGGTTAGAAAAGATATTTACGAGTAAACAGATTGAGTATTGCATCAATGTTTACAACAGAATCATCATCACATATATAACAGAGCATCAGCTTATTGTACACAGATGATGAAGTCAAAATCTATTATTTTTTTCAGATAATTGCACTGACACTGAAGTGTGTGTATATATATAAGAAAATTAAAGGAAACAACGTTATAAAACTTAAAAAAAAAAACTAGAAAAGCTAACAATGAAATTTACTTGATTATTGCTCGAGATATTTCCCAAGCAACTTAGCATTGCACTTCTAAATCTTAAAAAGTACATACTCTATCCATTGTGCAAAATTTATGTAAGAAAACATGCATGATAGATGAATGAATGAAAACATGCAGCAAGGAACTAAAACAAAAATCTTTAAGGTTCACCATAACCGCAAAAATCCAATGACAAGCTAGAAACTTCCAAGATCAGCAGATAACACAGTGCACAGTCACCGATAGTTTCATGTGAAAATGTAAATGTATTGACAGCAAAGAACAAAAATTTTCGAAATTTTTTGAAGCATTATATTCATTTATAGTTTTGGTTTGCGTATATGCAAGTAGCACTACCACCTATCAGAAAGTCAAACCAAATACTGCAACCCATTATACAATATGAAGATTAAAAAACGTAATTAACCATAAATATTTGAATACTAATATAGTTCATAACGAGCAAGAATATCACTATTGATATACATATACGATAATTAATGCTTGAGCTGCCCCGAATTTGAACTCCTAAATAACTCAAATCAATTTAATTATCCTTTTATGCTAACTTAACACTTGATTTACTACTAGAAAACCTACCTGGCTCGAATTGCGCGCATGCTAGTAGGTTCATAACCAGTATAGGACTGTGTACTATACTCAAAATCTGAGTCCGGTCCACCAGGACAATAAACGCAAATATTCCCAGTTGTCGCAATATGCGGGCACCGGTGCGGCTTCGACATAACGGCCACGACCGCTATTCCCGACGCGGTGCGGACTGGTTTGGCACGGAGCTTGGGAAGTAGCGAGTCGCGGTCAGGCTCCGGCAAAGCAGCGATCATTTCCACTAGCTTTGGGGCTCGTGCAAGGCCGTATTTGCGACAGGCGGCGGATTTGATAGCGTTGAGGTCAACTGTTTGGTTCTTTCGCGAAAGTTCGACCATTGAGTTGACGATTTCTGCTATGGCTCGAACCCGGGCTTCCTCTTCCGTAAGGCCATGAGCTTGAAACCCGCCGCGCCCCGGTCGCGGCACCTTTCCCGGCTGCGAGATCACTGCAGTTGCCATACGAGAGAGAGAGAGAGAGAGAGAGAGAGAGACCTCAAAAGTTCCGACGCGAAGCACAAAAGCGAAAGGTAAAGAGCGGTGGTAATGCTGTAGTTATACGTCGTCGTTTCGCTAATTCAAAGTCATATGCCATCCAAGTACGCAGCGTTTTATCCTACTGGATTATGCATCATCTAAACGATGTCGTCAATTTCCTCGTCTTGGCTGGTGATCTGACTCGACGTTCTCTCCGCTCAAATCCTTGGTTCTGCACGTATAAGCAATTTCAACAGTCTTTTGAGTTTCTAAAACTGGCGAGACCATTGATCTTTGGGCTCTAAAAGCAAATCTTTTAGTAGGATAAAGCAGATTGGTTGCAGAAGATGGAAGAAGATGCAAAGAGAAGGAGGAGAGAGATAGAGAAAAGAATACTGAACAAGGTAGGAGAAGTAATCTCAGCAATAAACACTGCAAAACACGTCGACCAAGTTATTTGCGCTCTTCATTCTCTCGCTGTTCTTCTCTTCCCTATAGATTCTTCTCTAGTCGTAGGTATGTTTCACCCTTTAATTTAAAAAAAAAAATTATCAAATTAATTTAAGTTAATTGGATACTAATTGTATTAGTGTGTTTATTTGATTTGAAGGTTGTCTTGATGAGAGTTACAGGGACCAAATCCACAGCGCTAAGGTCCCCTCTGCTGAAGAGATTGGCGAATGGTGGCAAGCATTCTACAGAGGAGTTGCATTTCCAACACTATCTCGAGTTCTATTGCTTGGTAATTCTGTTTATAGATGCCATGTGCATTGCAAGTCAAGCTTATGTCCACTGCTATATTGGTGTCTAATGTATTTCTTGATCGACTGCTTGTTATCATTGTTACTAATATAAATTGCTTTTTGTGCAGATATTGCTTCCAATTGGTTAGCTTGTTTTCCTTTCTCAGCAAAAAAACATGTATACGATGCTTTCTTTGTTCATGGACTTTCCGCGGAAGTTGTTCAGGTTTTAGTTCCTTGCTTACAGCCAAATGGAAATGATACTCTTGATGTTGATGCTGTCCAATCAAATTCTGAAAGGTATTGTTACTATTCGTCCAGGACATCTTCTATATGATACTTTTAGTTCAATTTGCATAATTGATTTACTGAAGATTTGGACTTTTAAAGGAGAAGAGAAGTTAAAATTAAATGCAACCTTAGAAAGTGTTTAAAATTTAGTTAAACCTTCTTAATTTCAAATTTCATTTTGTAAAAAGCTCTTGTCAACATTCATGAATTTACACTTTTTGGAATGAATCCTTGTGAAATTAATTTCATTTGCAAATGAATTTCATCAAAAGAATTTGTTTCTAAGTGAATATTCATATTTGGATTAACCACAAAATTCATTTTAAATATATAGCTTTACTAACTTGTACTTAGGCTTTAGTAGTTTGCTTTCCTTTTACATTTAGAATCATTTGCAGATTCTATTGGTTGTGGTAAAATTTGGTCCAAGCATAACCAATTCTATGGGGAACTCTAAATGATTTGTCATTTACACCAAACATCTATAGAATTTTATGGAATTCATTTATACCAAAAAAGCTCTTAATCTTCATTTTCAAATCTTCTATATTTGTTGATAGAACAAAAAAGAAGCATTGCCATAGCATTTTGATCGGTATAATTCTACCACTATTTTCAGCTAGCTTAGCTTGCATTAGAGAAAACTTCTAATCCATCTGTTGGCATATTTTTTTACTTCAGAGAGAACTTATTACTTTCTGACAGGTTACTTCTCCTTTGCTTGCTTGAAAATGATGGAGCAGCACTAATTGCCAGAGAATTCGGCAGTGCGCACCAATATGTGAATTTGACAAACACACAACTCCAGCCTGTTATATCTAGGGTGGCACAGATTGTTACGTCTATTCCTGACAAAGCACGACCAAAAGCCCCAACTTCTCTCTCATCACAGTATCCTTATTCTCTAGTCTATTATACTGGTGATTTTGTGAGTTTTGGAACACATACTCTTAGTAAACCTGACTAGGACCCCAATCAAATTCAAAATGCGAGGTTCTTCCATATGCTGCATATAAGAACATATGATGGACATGTCTGTATGTATTTCCACAGCTTAATGTTGTTTTTCTTAACTTTTTTGCATGCCGTATCATTTGCTCATGTAAAGGGATTTCGCAATCTATGCTGATTATACATAAATTTAATATATATAGTTTTCCCTTTACAAGAGTTGTAGTTTGTTCTTCAAGCAGATTACTATTCAACTCCTGCATGAAGCGCAAGATAGGTCCGGGAATCTACAAGACAGCGGATCTATCGTCAACAAGAGTGACTGGGATGGTATAATGCTATTTGTTGGGGAAACATTTTCTCGCGTATGCCGTCGTGGTTCTTCAGGTAATTTAATGATTTCAAGCTAAGTAATTGAAATTAATATTTGAGCTACATGTAATACATGTTGCCCTTACTAAGGAAATCATCCTTCCTGATTAAGTTATCTTTTAGAGCAATTGCATGCTGCATTGTACTACTGGTTGAAATTTTGGTTGCCATTTTCCAATTTTCTGAAACACCTTTTTTAATATTTCTTCATGATTTGTGATAACAAATAAAGAAATACAGGCTCTGCTATGGTCACATGGTTTGCTTGCTTCAGCTTCATAATCTATTCAATATCCAAGATCAACCTGATTAAAAAAAAATCCAATCCTGTAAGATTATATTTGTTTGTCACTTCTTAACAAACACTTGTGTATAAGATTCCTGATAAAAATACATATGGAACTATTTGGGAATATCCTCTAGAAAATCTGTTTATCAACAGGCCACTCTTTTAGTTGTTACTCATAAAATGTCATAAGAATCTATTTAGAAACTATCTATTTTGCATGCCTGCAGATGTGCTTTTGGGTGAAGTAATTCCTCAGGTTCTTAGATATGTTCAATTGTGCTTATCAAGCAGTGATCCAGTAACAGAAGAAGTGTTTGAGACAAATCCCAGATCTCAATTTTGGTTAAGGATGATGGAAGCAGTTAAAGATCCCTATGCTGTAGAAAGAATGTCTGAACAGCTTTTGCACCAGATGGCAATGGAAAATGCAACTGATGTTGAAGCTTACTGGACTCTTTGGATACTGTTTAATCGAATTTTGAAAAATCAGCCATCTGTCAAGTCAGCAAATATGCATACCCTTTTATCTCCTTATCAATTACATGACATTGCAGTGAGACTTCGACAATAAATTTCAATTGCTTTTTCATTCTTTTCCGCAGGTCTATGTTTGTTGATAAATTTATACTTTGGAAAGTATTTCCTATTTGTTGCCTACGATGGATTGTTCAATTTGCTGTGCTTGAATGTCCACCTGTTGCTATTTCTCTTAGTAGAGGTCATGAAGCCAATGTTCTCTTAGATACAATGCAACGTCTGGTAGCAGTATGGTCTAAAACGGAGTTTGTGCAATCAGCCCCAATAGAGCAGCAAGCTCGTATCCTTCTTCACTCTTTGACTCCTCTGGTTGAAATTCTTGATATTGTTGGAACTTGATTCTAACAGAGAGTTGTAAAATCTTAGAAGTGGTCTTGGTTTACATGAAGGGAAACTCCTAATTCACCATCATCTTGATCCCAGCCAATTCTGGATGTCTTAGGCCATGCAATTAGTTTTCTGTTACCTGTTACTTGTTTGCAGATTCTGTTGTTCCTTAATCTGCCGTACAGATGTGACTGCTGCTGTAGGTCTTTGCATGGAGCAGATGTCTAAAGAGGAGCTAGATAAGTCTAAGGATGTGATGCACTCAATTCTTCAAGGAGTTAGCTGTAGATTCTTGTTCTTCACTGTTTGTTGAGTATTTATGAACCTTTCATATTTTTTCTCTTATACCAGGTATTTGTTGCTGACAGGTAGGCTAGAGAGCCCTACTCATTTAGTTCGGAAAATGGCCAGTAAGGTTGCTTTAGTGTTCTCTAAAGTGATTGACCCTAAAAATCCTCTGTATCTTGATGATAGTTGCGTTGAGGAGAATATTGACTGGGACTTTGGATTGACTAAACCCAAGCTGAAGACTCTGCCTACCTCAAAGGAAAGTGATAAAGCAAAAACTTTGAGCATCTCTGAGCCAGAGAAAGACTTAACGTATTCAAGAAATAGTGGAATGTGCAAAAACAAGAAGGATGAAAACAAGAAAATGTCTCAGTTTAAGTTTGTTGATCCAGATGAGATTATTGATCCAGCTGCTCTAAATTATGGAGTAGTATCTAATGAAGATGAGAATGATGCCGATGATGCAAGTGAGAATTCTGATGCTGCCAGTGATTCGTCCTTACAGCCATATGACTTAACAGATGATGATGCAGATCTGAAAAAAAAGTTTACCCAGTTGGTTGATGTGGTAGGAGCCCTACGGAAATCTGATGATGCTGATGGGGTGAGTTAGTATAGATCATTGATCAATTATTTCATCAAAGGTTGTCTTTAGATACATTTCATACAAATTATAATTTCAATTTGGCTCAAAATCTGACTTCGGATGGCTTGTAAGCTTTATTAACATTTAGGAAACGATTGGAACGCCTCAGGGTATTGTTAGATTCAGTGTATATCTGCCTTGAGGGAAGCTAATTCTTTCGAGGCTCTTAATTCTTTTACTGAAGAATGGCAAAAGAAGCTTTTGTTTGCATGTTTATTGATTCATGCTTCACATTGCAGGTTGAGAGGGCTCTTGATGTTGCTGAAAAGCTTGTGCGGGCATCCCCTGATGAACTTACACACATAGCCGGTGATCTTGCTAGAACCCTTGTACAAGTTCGTTGCACTGAGTTGGTTGTTGAAGGCGAAGAAGAATCAGCTGAAGAAAAGAGGCAAAGAGCATTGGTTGCCTTGCTTGTCACATGTCCTTTGCAATCTGTAGATGCTCTTAACAAACTGTTATATTCCCCAAATGTTGACACCAGCCAACGCATAATGATTATTGATGTAATGACTGAAGCTGCACAGGAGCTCGCTGATTCTAAGGCTATGAAACCTAAACAACAATCAAGGGTCCTTATATCCACAATATCAGAGAATCAACCCTGGTTCTTGCCTAGTAGCTCAGGACCTCCAGGTGCTGGTTTGTGGAAAGAGGTATCAGAGACAGGAACTCTATTAAACTACTCTAATCGTTATGAGAGAGAACTTCCAACTAAAGATAGTCAAAACAGAAGAGGAAAAACTCGTCGTTGGAGCCTCAGATCTGCAAATATACTGGAAAGCCACTTGGAGTGGACCCATAACAAGTTTCCTGTTTATGCAGCAGCATTTATGCTTCCTGCCATGCAGGGTTTTGATAAGAAAAGACATGGTGTTGACTTGCTTGGTAGAGATTTTATTGTCCTGGGGAAACTCATCTACATGCTCGGTGTTTGTATAAGATCTGCTTCCATGCATCCAGAAGCAAATGCATTGGCTCCCCATCTTCTAGATATGTTGAGATCCAAGTAAGTGATTGAACTTTCATGTGAAATTTTTTATACAAAGCAGAATAGAAGGGTTGTTTTTTTTGGTATACATCCCCAAAAAGGTTCGTTGCAAGGTTTCTGGTTTGTGCTAGTGAAAATAACAGTTTACACCTTTGCGTCCATATAACACATGCTAAGCAGTTGGGTAAAATCATTAGTTACATACATGTAACTTAAAAAGGTACCAACTCTTTGCAGGGAGATATGTCATCATAAAGAAGCATATGTCAGAAGAGCCGTCCTTTTTGCAGCTTCCTGTATATTGGTGTCACTTCATCCATCCTACGTTGCATCAGCCTTAACAGAAGGAAACCTTCAAGTTTCTCATGGGCTTGACTGGATTCGCACATTGGCCCTAAGCGTAACAGAGTCTGATGTCGATAAAGAGTGCTATATGGTAAGCAGGGAACTCTAAGTCTCTATTCTCAGACTCTCCTGATCTATGTTATTCTGTATTCTTAGTTGATTGATAGTTTCTATAGAACTGTTGTTTGAAAGATATTTTAAAGTTATTCTTTCATGTCTTAGATGGCTATGTCATGTCTCCAACTTCATGCTGAGATGGCCCTTCAAGCTTCCAGGGCATTAGAAGCTGCAGAAAGTTCACTGAAGGCAAAGAATATTGGTTTTCCTTCGAATTTGTCCAAGGGGACAATCAGAATCCCCTACTCAAATTCGGAATACTAGATGAATTGATCTCTGTCGTTTTGTACAGTTTCTAGGTTGTTTATAATACACAAGTTCTTGAAAGTTACAATTCATTTTCGCCAGGTAGGCTATTGTCAATTATATGCCAGTTTACATTTGTAAAAGAATTGCAGCTCTTCTTTGCAACCAGCCACCAAAACTTACAATTGTACATCAGAAATGGGTTACTTCATGGACCGTGATTGAACGTTTGAGCCTCTCTAATTAATAGCTATAATCCCAAACTGAGATGTAGCAATTTAATGAAAACTCCATTCACTATATGCTTGGTGCTGTAGCATGCAAACATTCTGCCTACTGATTTAAATTCTGAAAAATTGAAAATTTTCTGATAACCGATTAATTAAGGACACTGGAGGCACCAGGAATCCTCCCAATTATTTAGGTAAAAGTATATTAAAAATAACTAAGGGGATGACCCGGCGTCGTTTTCTTTGCCGATGCCTGATGACCGCCTGACGTTAACGTTGCATTCCACCGCCGTTTCTTTTTCTTTTTACCCGATACATGTGCATCAACTTTACGGTCATTTAATAAAAAACGAAGAAAGATCAGGAAATATCGAATACATTGTGTCGATCGTGCGTGCGCGCCCTTATCAAATCACTGAAAAACTGAACGCTACGTGGCTCGATAACCGGATAATATTGACTTTATAATATGTAACTGATGATTTGACGCCGTTAAAAGCCAAAAGGAAAACAAAATCAGGAAATATTTGATACTCCATGTTAATCATGTATGTGTACCTTTGTCAAAATACTTAAAAATCCGAACGTAATGTCGTTTTATGACCACTGTGGTATTAATTTTTCATTTTTATACAATTTATATATGATTGATGATTCGATTTCATTTTTTAAAAAAGAAAGAAAAGGAAAACTAAGAAATATCCTATATTCCGTATCGGTCCTTTACGTGCGCTCTTGTCAAAATTAACATTATTTCATCTGACGACCACATGGTATGAACTTTGCAAACCATACAAGATTGGTGATTCGACATCGATAATCCAACACTGTCCCTTCTTCAACCGTTGTTAGTAACACTCTAGCTTACTTGTGGTTTACCCTTTGCTGTCCAGATTGGTTGCGTGATAAGATTATTATTCAAAATTCAAAATATAAGACTTGCAATACTCCTCTTGAGCTAACTTTTGAAGGGATGTGAATCTTGTGGTTTACCGTTGTAGAAGCATTTTTTTGTTTTTCCTTTTTTATTTTCTTTTTTTTCCCTTTCAAAACTTGAATAGCCATCAAGTCGCAGCGAATGGTGTTTCATGAGAAAGTTGTGAAAAGCCGTAATAGAGATGTTGCCAATCTTATTAATATCAAGGACGCTTGTAATTTATATATCTCACACAGGATAAATACACTAGCCAGTTTTTTTATCAGAGCCTCAACTGTTTTCAGATCGTCCATGTAAAGTTTTTATTATGGCAATGAAATTACAATGTTCCTTCATACTTTCACTTTGAAGCTTGATGATTTGCTGTGAAATTGACATTTTTATTGCCATTATTGTTGTTCAGGACATAAAATTCTGGCATTTATTACAATCACACTCATATCAGTTTCAGATTCGATAAAAAAGTCATCAAAGAATGCATTCATAAACACATCCATACAGAAAAAACATGGAAGAGAGTAAGAAAATAAAAGGATACATATAAAATTAGGAACAAGAACCGAGTTTTCAACACAAAGAATTGGACTGAAAAAGGGAGAAACAGATTCCAGAATCTGAAAATCAACTGTAAGTATATCTTGGCATCTATAATTTAAATCAGAAAATCATTCATATCTCATTAGATATGGAAAACTTATAAAAGATAATTATGACAAATCACTTTCCAAATGATTCCAGTTCCTCTGAAAAGCGCTCCATGCATTCGAGACTGAACCAGTTCTGATTCATCTGTTTTGCATCAGCAAAATCAGTCTCATTCAATAAGGTCAAAGGAAGCAAGTGTAAGAACTTACAAAATAGGGGTATTTCTTGATGCTAAAATCATCTGGAGCACCCAGCACAAACAAATTTATGAAGTGTAGAACATACTTGCCGCATTCTTCACCATTTCTTTGCTGTGGCACCTAAAGGTATTTCAAAAGCATATCTAAGTTGAGATTTTAATAGTTGAAAATATAAAGTTCGTTAAATTTGCATTGACGTAGAGGTTGAGGTTACCTTCGGTAACAAAAGTGGAATCTGATAAATCAGCTTTCTCTTTTCAGACCTACCTTCTGACCTATAAATGTCAAATACAAACCTGAAAGAAAAGAGAAAATCTTGATGTACAATTGAGCAACTAGGCAGAGAAAAAATAATTTAATTTCAAAGAGTAATACTTTCTTATATCCGGTTCAAGGCGTCTTGGGTCTGCCACTGCAAGTGAATCCAACAACAACATGCAAGGTGTTCTGACTTTTGACTCAGAACTCTCACCAAGATGACAGAAGATCAAGAGATTCCAGTGACCCCTAAAATGATGACAATTTCAAACATTTAAAATACTACAGATAAACAAGAGAGAAGAGATTAATTGGCCAAGCTTATGCAAAAAATTTACCAGCCAACAATGGGTACAAGAACATATTTCTTCAAAAAAATTTGCTTTCTCTTTATCCATGTAAGCACCTTCCCTCTAAAAGGCCCTTTCATGTACAAGTGAAACCACATGCTATCCAGGTAAGTGAAGCAAGTCCTCTTATCCTCTGGGAAGCTCTTCCATAAACTCCTAAACAATTTGGACAAAAATTTTGTGAACAGGACCAACAAATTAATCATTTAAAGTTTATTTTACCGCAGTAGTGCACCAGATGTGAAAGCTTACTGAAAATAACAATCAAATTCTGCACTATTTAGCCTTTTCTTTTCTTTAATTACTTTTGCAATCTTGTTCTTATGCTTAATTCTCCTCTTTGATCGCTCACGTGAAGGGAAGGTACCTAAGAAACACTTGGATGTCAACTCAAAGCTCCTCCGCAACTCTTCCGCTTTTCTTTTACTTATCTTCTTTTTATGAGCATACAAGCTCACAAACATATGTTTCCAACATGAGCGATGTTTTGAAACTCGAGCATAGGCTTCTGGCAGAGCACAAAATCCAGTTATATAAATTCCCTATATAACTTGTTAGACGGGGAGTGAGGGTTTAAAACCCTGACCAACTTAAAAGGCCAATAGAGAAGGTGAACGACAAATGTAATTGTATTCCAAATTTTAATATAAACGTTTTACAGAAAAAGGGATGAAGCTTCCATCAGAAAATCCCCAAGCAGGGAAGAGTTTGAATCTTTCAAAAGAATAACGGAAGATTCAATATTGATAAAATACACCATAACCCAAAGTTCGAAACTTTCCTTCCTTTTCCTTCGTTTTCTCGAGAACAAAACGAGGAATTGAACCACTATATAACTTGATTGATCCTTGCTGAAAGTGAAAAGAAAAAATAGAAACCGTGAATGGATTACCTGATATTGAAGGATCGACATCAACTGGAAGCATTCCAATTTCTCGCTTTCTCTTCGCCATGGCTAATCACGATAATAAGCAAACTGTGTAACTTTCTCTTTACTCTTCGGACGAAAGATGACAGTTCCGTTTTGGTATTTAAATTGTTTTTGAAAAAGAAATAATTAGGAACATCAAGCGCCAAGGGTTGAGAGTTGTGACAAACCAGTAGTCCGGCTCAGTACGGTATCGGGTTTGAAGATTAAAATTTGGATACTATTCGAATCCAGTTTAAATGGGTGGAACTGGAACGGATCGGGTCCCAAGGACGGATTCTTACTTATACTACCTCGTTACGCATTCATTGTCAAATTCATATTTATTTAATATATAAAATAAAATTAGCAAAAAAAATAAATTTATAAATAAATAAAATAAATCTTTAAAAAAATTAAGTAGCCATCCTAATTTCTATATGAATTAAAAATTTATTATTATACCTTACATATATAAATTAAAATCCATCCATAAATATAAATTATATAAAATTTATTATACTGTAATTATAAAAATAATTAAAATTTTTAAATTATAATAAAATTCAATTTACCTCTTAAACTTATAAGTAATATACAAACTATAGAAAAATTAAATTTTTAACAATTATCCCTTAAACTTGCATTAAATAATAAATGACCTAATTTTTATAAAAATTTTAATACTTTTTTAAATGGTGAAAATCACTTAAAATTATAGTGATTTATCTTTGATTTAAAAAATAATTAAATATAATATGTGATTTTAAAAATCATAGAATTAGAAAATAGCATATTATATTAATACTTATTATTTTAATTAGTTTTTAATTATATTTTAGCTAAATCAAATATTTAATTATAAAATAATTGAATATTTGATTTAATTCAAATATTTACGTTCTTTTGGGTAAATGAATTAATTTTTTATTTTTTTATGCAAGTTCACAATGTAATGATTTTAACCAAATTGTATATTGCTTCAAAATTTATTGGACAAATTTAACCTTATTCTCTTAATAAAACTTTCATGAATTTGGCTAAATTAAGTATGAAATGTGCAGATAATTATGGTATTTAATATAAATATTATTTTTTGAAAGCATCTCAATATATTTTTTCCCTTTTTCTTTTATTATTGCTACTATCCTTTATTATTTATTTCATTTTTATTGTTGTCCAAAAAAAGTAAAAATTATAAGATAATTATTATTATTTAATCCATTTAATTTAGTCAAATTAACTATTGTCTATAACGTAAAAAAAAATACATAAACATATCACTGTGATTTAAACAATTAAACAATTTGATTCTTTTATAATTTCATTCAAATTTTACATTTTTGCCATTAATTTTTAATAAATAAATAAAAAATGCGCTTAATATATGTATACATAGAGAAATACAACTTTATAACCTTTATGCAAAATAAGTATGAATAAAAATTAATTTTTGCTTTTGGTATGAAAAAATATAATAAAATTATTTTAATTTTTTTCTTACAAATTAGTAATTAGAAAAATTGTGAATTTTGGACGGAAAATTTTATCTATTATTAATTAAATGAGAGTAAAACATAGGATCAGTTATATATATATATATATATATATATATATATATATATATATATATATATATATATTTTGAAGTAAAGATTAAATGGGTGATTTTATTCAACTAGAGGGATTAAACAGTAATTCACCCAAAGCTATTGGGATGGTACCACGTTTCCCCCTGAGAAAGCTAAGAAGCATACGATCACAGCCCTTCAAAGTATTATAAAGCACCAGGAAAATTAAAATCAAATTATTTGCAGTCTCGCCTTCTGCTTCGGTTTCTCCTTCCTCAAGCAAACCCCCCAAAAAAACGAAGCTCACAAATCTAGCTCACTGAGTCACTCGTAATGGAAGGGCAAGAAGGAACTCAGCAACCGCACCTCGTGCTCGCACACAAGCGCTTCCTCCTAACACACCCCGATGTTCAAGACATTGAGAAGGTCCGCCTCAAGGAGGAGGTCTTCGCGGCCGTCAAAGACGACGGTAACTTACCGACTCATAGTCACATCTTAATGAGTTCTGAGCTAACTCCGACCTAACTTAAGTTTTATCATCGATTCTGTTGTGTAGATATGGCGCCGTTGTACGAAACCCTAATAGCCGAAGGAATACTGGACAAAGATCAGAGCGTTTTGGATTCGATGCGTGCCAAGAATGAGGAGGAGCTCAAGAAGCTCGATGAGAAGTGAGTTCTGTTTGTGTTTGCTGCGTGCTATTTCAATTTGAACAGGCATTTAAACTTTGGTTGCTCGCAGCACGAAGGATGATTATCTAGATTAGGATTTCAAATGACGAGTTAATAACCTAGCATCTGTAAGCTTGCAAGCTTGCCTAAGTTTATATGTTGATGAGGCTAAAAATTAGTGGGAGGTTATTGCTAATCAGATTTGGCTCAATTTTTAAAGTTGTTCCTCGATGGATTTGTTGGTTGATTGAGGTATGTTCAATTCAAATAACTATTTGGCTGAATATTATTGATTGAATTGTCAGTTGCTGATCCGCGCTCAGCTCAAAACTAAGTTTTAGGCCCAAGGTAGCTGTGGTTGGCTATAAATTGCTGATCAGTGGTCTCTGGTGCTACTGAATATTGTTACTCTAAAATTGCTCTTTTTTCCTGCCAACTCTTGTTTTTCCTTAGTCTGAGGAGAATATACAGATTTGTAGAAATTGTTAGATTAAGGAGAGCTACCTGTGCTTTATTTTGATGGAATTTCTGATTTAATTGTTTTGAAGTGTCATTTGATTGGAGGCTTAGTTCCAGCATTTTGATGCAAGATGAGTCCGAGAGTTGGCATTCTAAGGATACTTAGAGCTGGAAATTTTATTGGGATTTCTTTGGTTGGTCACACATTTATTTGAGTGTATTCATCGTACAGCACAATTGGGTTAAAATTTGTCGAGGATGTGACCGTCTGATTGAGTTGTGGACAATTTCTACCACAAGTTATAGGGATCAAGTAAGGATACCCAATAAGGGAACTAAGATTTTGTTTTGACAATTAGGACATGCTTGAAAGGAGTTATCTTTTTTTAGAGAATCTATTGAGTGATTATGGGATGTTTTGAGGGATCCATTTGTATCCAAACTAGCTTAAGTTTGTGTTTCAGAATTGAGAAAATGATCTATTGAAAGTTATTACAACCTGCTGTTTATTAATTAGGTAAAAGATAACTGTAGATCTATTTCTCTAATCAATTGGTTTTAGTTTCGAAAAGATGTTCGGTTGTTGTCCCACCCTTGGTTTCTAAATAGATTTTCTGTTTCAAGCAGTTTTACAACATAAATTTGTTCATTTTCTACTGTTTTGTTGAGATGAACACTTGCTTGTGTACAGGCCAATGTTTTCATCATGGAAGGATAATGCTAAAACTTGAAGACGATACTAGTACCACAAATAAGTTTGGTCAACTGCAATTGACACTGTCATATGTTTTGAAATTTGGAATTTATGAGCTTATCTGTTGTCACTATTACAATTGGTCTTCATTCCATCTTTTTTCTCCTTTATCTTTTATCTCGTACCTTTTGTTTTCCCTTTACTGGGATGATAGGGCATATTAACACAATTATCTCATTGCTCTCTTTTTTTTTTTTTTCCAATACAATTTTGATCTTGCCTGTTAATTAGGATATCTCTGTGGATTTAAATTCATCACCTACTATGTTTTTTGGATATATTATTGTAAATAATTTGGTTTCTAGTTTTCTTCATAATAACAAGCATTTACCTGGTTGTATTTGTAAGGATTGCTGATGCTGAAGAAAACTTGGGTGAAAGTGAAGTTCGAGAAGCTCATTTAGCCAAATCTTTGTTCTTCATTCGAATTGGTGACAAGGTGAATAAGAATTATAAGTAGCCGTGTGTGTAGTGTTGTCTGTCTCTTCTACCAATGGCATCTTATGTATTCAACTGTTCCTCTTTGAGCCCAGGAAAAAGCATTGGAACAAATGAAAGTGACAGAAAGCAAGACAGTTGCTGTTGGGCAAAAGATGGACTTGGTATTCTATACTTTACAGCTTGGCTTTTTCTACATGGATTTTGATCTCATTTCCAAGAGCATTGACAAAGCAAAGAAGTAAGCACAACATTATTTTCCAAATAACAATTTTGTTGTGGTTGTCTTTCCTATAGCATTTATTGTTTATGCGTTTTACTTTGATGCCAGCTTGTTTGAAGAGGGAGGTGATTGGGAAAGGAAGAACCGGTTGAAGGTGTATGAGGGCTTATATTGCATGTCAACTCGAAATTTCAAGAAGGCAGCTAATCTGTTTTTGGATTCTATTTCAACCTTCACTACCTATGAACTTTTCCCTTATGACACCTTCATATTCTACACTGTTCTTACAAGCATTATATCATTAGATAGAGTTTCCCTGAAGCAAAAGGTATTTTTAGGGGTGATTTGGCTTATTATCTTGTATTTTTCTCCTGCACTTTCTATTACTACTAATTTAAACTAAATTTGGCAGGTTGTTGATGCTCCTGAGATCTTGACAGTGATTGGGAAGATACCATATCTTTCTGAGTTTCTAAATTCTTTATATGAGTGCCAGTACAAGCCATTTTTCTCAGCATTTGGTGAGTGGCAATCTACGGATAATTTGGTTTACCATAGTTCTTGATTCCTGTGCTATATAGTATGTAGAACTACACAATTAACTGTGGTTATCATACCGTCATTTGTGGCAGTTGTGCCCTTATGATGGGAGTATTTCCTTCTAAGATTAGTTCACTCCTTGCTTATTAGGGCTGTATGTCTCATTGTTGGTTTCTTCTTGAGTTTCTTTTTTTAGCTGGCCTCACAGAGCAAATTAGACTTGACCGCTATTTGCATCCACACTTTCGATATTACATGAGGGAGGTCAGAACAGTTGTTTATTCTCAGTTTTTGGAATCCTATAAGAGTGTTACTATTGAATCAATGGCAAAGGCTTTTGGTGTGACTGCAGAGTTCATTGATTTGTAAGTGTTTGAAGTTTTCGATTTCTCCTCACTTATTGGGATCTTTCTAGGTTGTGACATAAGAAAGCTTGTCATGAAATCGAAATTGTCTATATTTGTAGGGAAGTGTCACGTTTTATAGCAGCAGGGAAGCTTCATTGCAAGATTGACAAGGTTGCTGGTGTTCTTGAAACCAACCGTCCTGATGCAAAGAATGCTCTTTACCAAGCCACTATCAAGCAAGGAGACTTCTTATTAAACCGGATCCAGAAGCTATCTCGTGTGATTGATCTGTGAAGCATTAGGTGTTTGTGAGTTACAAATGACGACAAAATTTGAGATGTTCCGAAGAGAAATGGAGCACGGGGACTCCATTTTGGATGTTTTTCACTTGATCAATCTGATGCTAGTTGAGCTGTTCTCATTCACTCTTCTCCAAATATATTAAGAATTGAAGCTTATCTGTTTTTATACAAATGCTTGTGTTGCTTATATTTTCTGCTCCTTATTAAGTTCAATGCGCATGGATTATGGAATGGAAAGAATCAGTGTATAAGTCATTCTCAGCTGTTGCTGGTGTATTTCATAACATTTGTTAGCAAGTGGTTTGCTGAGGTAACACTTTTCTCTAACTATTTTCAGTCAATGTACCGTTTTTTTCAATTCTTTCCATATCGTGAAATATCTCCTTAAGATCAGCAGCGGAAAAGTGAGATTCTCTCGATCCTCAATTTCCTCCTGACTGTAGTGTTGGAGACAAGCATGGTATGCCATGCTTGGATGGCTTTCTTGCCAATTACCACCCCCAGGGAAATACGGATTGTTACATAAGAACAGCACACACCAATTTCACGTGCTATGACATCATGAAAATGTATTCATGATGTCAATGATTGAAAATCCAGTTTACAGGATGGTTATTTGTAAATTTTATTCATCGTTAATACTTATTTTTAGCGGCTTTTTTTTTTCCTTCAACATATGTCAAAAAAGTATTCGAATTTTAAAATTTTAGACGAGAATTTTTTTTTATTAATTTTTTTAAAAAAATGAGTCCACAATATTGAACATTATTTGATTTCAAATTATTATACAATATATATAAAAAATCAGAAGTTTGAAACTTAAAATACTTAAATGTCACCTCAATATATACTAAAAGATAATGTTATCTCGGGCTTTTAAGAAAACATATACTGGATTTAAAATTTAGAAGTTCAAAAAATACGAAATACCTACAAATTGGGCGTTAATCTTTTCTTATAAAATTTAAGATCTATTTAAAATAATATTATAGATCTATTTAAGATCTATAATTTCAAAAGTTATACCATATTATTATCACATGTCATAAAAAGTATATAAATATAATTTGCACTCTTAATTTTATTTTAATACGAGTAAAAATGTAAGGTTTTGATAAAAAAAATTGAGATAAAAAATATATCTTAAATGCTAATTTGGTTACTTTGTCTGAACCGAACTTTTGTTAGACTAATCGTACCAAATTAATATTTATAAGTAACTAGTTTAAATCAAAATTAATTTATTAACTGTCAAATCAATTCAAATTAAATTATTCAGTTCTGTTTGAATTTTGGTTAAATCCGTGGTTGCTGGCCCCTTCTTACAGTTACCTCGTTAAGGCCTTTTAACGTCTCCTCTCAGGCACTCGATATTCGTACACCAGTCATTGTTATCTCAACCACAATTCACTTATATCCTCCGGCTCTGATTCTCTCTTTTGGGTAACGTTGCTTGCGCTTCACATTCTTTCATGTGACCCAGAAAGTGAAGTACAGAAAGACTACGATTTTTGTTGATTGAATTGATTACATCAAACTCCATGCCGCCTCCTATTGATTTCAAAGACATTCAAGATAAGCTCTCCTTTCACTTTAGGCCTTGGCAACGTTCCTTTCAGTTCTGGGTTCGCGCAGTTGATATATATACTGGCTACAAGGTTCCTCTTTTCTGTCCCATCCTTTTTCTGCATGTATGTTTTGGCTTTCTTTTTCCATGAGTTTCTTGTTTGATACGATTTTGGGTATCGGTAGGTGTTTCAACTCCGAGTGAGTTTAGTGAAGGATGTGCAAAAGCAGGAAGCAATGTGGGAAAGGCAGCATGAGCTGGCAGCTGACAAGATTTATGACATGTGTGCTGATCTTGGTGGGTTCTTCCTCAAGGTAATAAAAATTTTAATTTTAATTGGCATTTTACTTTTGTGTGCTTTTAACTTGAACAATATATTGAGAATGGTAAAATTTAAATGGACTCAATCCTTTTGCTCTTTAAATTTTTTCTTCAAAGTGGGAACTTTAATCTGTTCGACTCAATTCTGTTATGGTAATCTTAATTTGTTCTTTGTCCATAAGCTCGGTATATTTTATTTTTGTTTGTTTTTAATCTATTCTGTTTCCCAATTTAGTTATCGGGGACAACAGTGTTTCCTTTGGTTGTGTTTCAGGGGAAGTTTCGTTTTTATGATTATATTTTGCTAATTTTGCTGAAACATTTGCAATTTTTGGATGGGATTAAATCAGATTGCTCAGATCATAGGGAAGCCTGACTTGGCTCCAGCTGCATGGGTGAGAAGGCTCGTTACCTTGTGTGACAGAGCTCCTGCAACACCATTTGATACTGTTCAACTAATGCTGGAGAAAGAATTAGGTCGAAGTGTTGGGGAAATGTTTGAAAGTTTTGATGTAGAACCTCTTGGTTCTGCTTCAATTGCACAGGTAATGCATTTTCTCTAAAACCTCTTACATGGCGAGAAAAGTAGACATCCTTCCTTATAGTGGCATACCCTAGAGCAGTTTTATTCTTCAAGGCATAAGAGGAAGTATAAAACATTGCTATTTATCAATGTTCACTAAGAATTGAAATTGGATTTTGTTCCAATAATGTATAATTTTGAAGTTGAAGAGTTCTGTAAATTCAAAAAGGAAAAAAAGTGGTGGCATTGTTTTTCCATTTAGTTTTTTTACATATTTTGAACTTCTATGCATAACGTTTTTTGTAGATAAAGTTTGTTTTTCGAACTTGAAATTTCTTAGGTGGATGCAGAGAGAATGGTATTTTTGAGTAATATCTTAGTGAAGTTGTTAGTGTCTACAGTGTCAACAGCGAATTGAATGAACATAAAGATAATATTTGTGGTCAAGGAAGAACGATAGTAGAACCCTAAAACTTTATTATACTACTGCTACGAGGTCTGATGCTGATATTATGTGGGAAAAAATGGTCTTCTTTTGTGATATGCATGGATTAAATGTTAATGAGAAATTCTTTTCAAGTTAAAGTCGCGTGTAATTTGCATGTTTTTTACCAAATCAGGTCCATCGAGCAAGATTGAAAGGTGGGAAGAGCGATATTGTGGTCAAGGTAAGCATTCTTTGAGGTGACCTCCAAATCTCGATAAAGTCTCCAAGAATTTAACCATCAATATAATAGGTGCAACATCCTGGGGTTCAGGAGCTGATGATGACAGACATTCGGAATTTACAAGCATTTGCTTTGTACATGCAAAAGACAGATATCAAATTTGATCTATTCTCTGTGACTAAAGAAATGGAGAAACAGGTGTCTGCAGTTACTGTTTAAATTTTCTCGCTGTGCTTGTTCTTTTTCATCCCTTATGCTTTTGGTCGCTTGTTTCAATATGTGAAGTTGGCCATCTTGAGTGGAGATGTTGAGCTTGTGTCTTCTTGATCTAAATTTGGGTTCTGAACAGTGCATAAAGTTACTGTGTTAATTATTTGGAAAAACTTGTTTTTCTTGCTATTCGGAAGACAAGAAAATTATTTCAAAATGCTAATTGGTGCCTCATGTGTCATTTTTTTCCCCAAAACATGGTTTTGTATTATGAACTAGGAACTGTTGTCTGTTATTTCCCCCCTCAATATTTTGTAGTACAAAGTTATTCCCTGATGTCTTTCTGATTGCATTTATCAGATTTGTTAGTTTCCTCTGAGTAAAAATTTAATTGCTATGATTGACATTTATGTTAGAAACCGTAACTTAATACTGGGATTTTTTTTTTTTCCTCCTGTAAGCTTATGAATCTAAATGTTTCCGGATATTTTGCTTATGTGGTTGAAGATTGGATATGAATTTGACTTCATAAGGGAGGCTAATGCTATGGAAAGAATACGACGTTTTCTGTATGAGACTAACAAAAGAAGTCCTGTTGTGGTGCCACAAGTGTTGAAGGATATGGTCACCAGGTATGTAATTTGGAAGATTTCAATTTTGGTAAAAGCTTGTGAAGTAGTAGGACTATTTTATGGTTGTTTGTATATCCACTGATCCAATCCTACATGTCTGTCTCTAAACTCTAAGGAGTATTTTGCTTCAAGAGTTGCCTTCCTCAAGTTGTATATTAGACATTAAACACATTCTTCTGGTAATTTTCTGCTGAGGCTGAACATTTGAACTAAATAAAATTTTCAATTTATGCTTATCTAGCATAATTTCTTCTCTGCATTTTCTTCTTACTTTTCATGAGAAAGTCTTTTCAGTTGAAAGTGCCAAAACTGAAATCAGAACCCCAATGGACCTGACTATTAAGCGGGCAAAAAATAAACTTTCTTGCTTTGGCTGGAAAATGGAAAATGAGGTTAGGCTCTATGTTTGGCAAAAGATAATTATCAGCCAGAATTTAGTATAAAACATTGAAAAAATTATGGGAACAAGGATTCTTGTTGCTCACAATAAATCAGTGAGATTCAACATGTATTGATGGATGGACATTTTTTTCTGTTGCTTTCAAAAAATTCTACTGATGATAGGAGTGTTTTATCTATGTTTAATTTAAAGTAATTATACATTAGCACAAGTGCCTTCATTTCCATGATCATGCTTGCTCTTTTGTCAGCCTGTTTAAAGATTACCATGTTTAAGTCTCAATTCACAATGTTAAGATTGCTTTCTTATTGAACTATATTCAAACTGCTGGATGCTCGTTTTCTCCTGAAGACAGAAATTTTTTTAGGCGTTTTATTTGGTTCATTTCTCTGCTTCATTGCTGTTGGTCCTATAACTTCTTGAAGTAACCTGCAACTGATAAGGATGTTCTTGTGTAGGAGGGTCTTGACGATGGAATACATTGATGGAATCCCAATCCTTAACCTTGGTAATGAAATAGCCAAAAGAGGAATAGATCCGCGTGGTAAGGTTGCAGCAGCAGCAAAGCAGTAAGTCCTTGACTTATTTCAGAGCATGTTGTCCTTATTGTACACGGTTGATGATGATGCTAATTCCACCAAACCCCCCCAACACCCCCCCTGTGGAATTTGTAATTTGGTTTGTTGAAATCATTATCGTTGGTGCAAATTTTGTTCCAGTGCTTCTTATGGTCAGTTGATCACCATGACAAATTTCTTTCTTCTTCCTCTGGCTTTTCTTAAAAAATGTCATATATTAGCAATCCCAATCTAAACAAACAGGGAAAGCATGACACACTGTTAAAAATTTCTGCAAGTGCAGGAACATACTTAAAAGTCTGACACTAGCATATGGGCAAATGATACTGAAGAGTGGTTTCTTCCATGCAGATCCTCATCCAGGAAATATCTTAATCTGCAAAGGTTCAGAGGCAAGTCGGCATTGCCTATGCCTTTTCCTAATTACAATTATGTTTGAAATCTATAAATGAGAATAGGTACTCCATAAGATCATTGACTTCTTATGTTGGAGGTGCAACTAACTTAATTGCATGTCTTTCTACCTTAAGTTAGGTTGCATTGCTAGATTATGGGCAAGTGAAGGATCTCCCAGATTCGTTGAGGCTTGGATATGCTAATTTGGTACTTGCTATGGCTGATAATGACCCTATAAAAGCATCAGAGAGTTACAGGTAATTATTAGTCATTGTGCTAATCCATGCCATGGGTTTTTGTTAATTTGTTGAGGTTCTCAACTAAATTTGAGAGTTGAGACAAACAGAACCATAACAAAAAATTACAAGCTGCAGGTCACATTTTGTTGCATGTATGAGCTATGAATTTATGATGGCTTGTATTAATAGGGGATCTTATTTGATGATGCTATGTTTCGAATAGCTGAATATTATCTTTAACTGAATGACTGGATAGAATTAAATGGTTTATGATGTGATTAATTCAGGCTTATATGTTTTGATGATAGTGATAGCAGTTTTGTTGTCACATGGTGTTTGATATTTTGAGTTCTAAATCATGGCGAATTATTGAACTGCTTTGTGCAATCTATTCACATTTTGATGTTTTTCCTGTTTAGAGAGCTTGGCATAGGTACATTGAGCAGCTGTGAGAATGAACTGCAGGAATTGCTTAAGTTGGCACAAACGATGTTCGATACTAAACTACCCCCTGGTGTAGTGATGTTGCAGCCTTTCTCAGAGGACTCTTCAATTAAAAAAATTGCTGTTGAGGTAAGCATTAATCAGTAGTTCGCTAAAACATGAAATATGTAACCTTTGTGCCTTGATGGTATGGAGAATATTCATTTTCCTGAAGAAAGGGTGAAAAAGAGCAGTGGCCAATTTCATATTCATGTAGTTTTCCTAGGCTTGTAGGTTTGCTAGTGATGCTTATCTTTCTTTCCGATGTACTAGCTTTTTTTATAATATTCCCTATGCACTGTCAGTAGTTTATGACTCTCTTAGAGATTGTGATTCAACTTGAATTGTGTTATCAAACAAGTCAGAATGTCTTTTTCCTGTCTGTTAATCATGCTTATAATAAAGTAGAAAGGTGGGGTAAACTATAAAATTTCCTTATTATCATGTTTTTGGCAATTGTAGGCTTTCCCAGAGGAACTATTTTCTGTTCTTCGGACAGTGCATCTCTTACGAGGTCTTAGTGTTGGTCTTGGAATCAATTACTCATGTGCAGAACAATGGAGACCCATTGCAGAAGAGGCATTGTATCTAGCTGGCAGATTAAAAGGTGGTGTCTAAGACCACATTGTGGTAAAAATGGGATACTTTTATCATCATTTAGGATCCAATCGTTTTCTTATACACTGTGAGCTTTTTTGTCAATAGCGTAAGAAAAAACATGTCAAGCACTTATTGATCGCCAACCTACCTGTGGACATCTATGTCTAACCGTTTTTCATTCCCATGCTTTCAGATGCAGATCTCAAGACTAGAATTCGTAAACGCCGATTGTTTAGAAGATTACTTTGGAGGAGTAATTGACTATTAATAAAGTGTCAAGCATTACTTTGGAAGGAGTAATTCTAGGCAAGTGCATCAATCGAAAATATTATTAGTAAATAGTTGCCTGCTATTGTTTACTTCAGTTCCTAGAGTTCCTATGGTTATCAGCACAAGTTCTACGTTGTGCTTCTCTGCCATTATCTTGGAGGCACATAATCTCTCCAATGCTTTACTGCTGAATGCTTTCTTGGTCGACAAAGAAGCGGGAATAAAAGGAGGGTCAAACCCGGATGATTACAAAGTCAACAACAGTTTCTTATTCTTTCAAAGCTTTTCACAAAATTCACTTTGTTCCTCTTGTAGAGTTCAATTACAGTTTAATGTTATCAGATTCATCTTTTTGAGCATAAATTACTTGCTATCAATTTGGATCATGCCACTGTAAGAAAACATGACATATCAAGATGCAAGCTTTTAACAATATCGTGTCGTCTGTGAATAAACGACCGGACGAATCATTTTCAATATGCAAAACCATACTATATTCTCAGGCGTGGTTCAGAAATTAACGGTCGTTTGCAAAGCTGTCCAGTCGTTCGTTTATTGACTAAGGGGACAGTTCCAGGCTTCCAGCTTTCCAAGTTCCAACAAGAACGGCAAAGTCATGCGTGCCATGTCCGTTCAGTTTACACGTTCGGTCGTTACTTTCGCTAAACGACCATGCGATTCAAGTTTCCAACGATAACAATAAAACTCAATGGCTCAGCTTTTGTCGTTCAAGAACTGGAGATCCTATATTCTTGTTGTTTAAATAGGTCGTTTCCATGTATAATATATAAACGACCGGCCAATTATCAGTTCTAGGCAGCCCAGATGTCGAGTTAAAATATGCATGGGTCTAATTAACGGGCTTATCGATGAGATCAGGCCCAGCTGAGCTCCAAATATAGTTGGCGCCCGGGAGAAGATTTGTTTGTGGCATGGCGCTACCATGTAGTCAATAATGGCGCCAAAACAAAAAGTCGAAAGAGGAACTATCTTTCTCTCTCTTCCTTTTTGCCCTCAAATAGCGTCTGTTTTGCTGTCTACCGGTGGACTTCAAGTCTTAGATGAGGGAGAAATAGAGGATGTTTGGAAGGTTACGACCATCTTCATCTTCACTCGACACCTTAGAGAGGCCACCTTCCAAGATCTTCAAAGATGATACTCTCTCCATCTACGGTACTTTCTCTCTCCCGCACTCTATCTAATTGCTCGGTAATTTTGATTTTTATGGTGTGATTTGTTTTTCATTGAAAATTCGAGACAGATTTTCTCCATATTTTGCTATCCAGGAGGTAGAAAATTCAAAGCCCAATCTTTTTTCTTGTTCCATTAGAAACCAACTGTTCTCTGCAAATAATTTGTGACCTTGATGACTAGAGTATGTGTTTTAGAAACGATGCCTTTACATCTCATGAACGATAGATGTCTCTTACAGTATGTCTGGAAACTAGGGAATGCAAGAACGGGTCCTGTAAAAAACGACTTATCGTTGAATTCTATTTTTGCAACCTACCGAGTAGTTCTTACCATTTTCTTGGCCACTCATCTCTAATAAGAAACGGCAAAGTCATTTGCTTTTTCGGAAAGAGAGCGCAGTTGTCCATTATGAGAGAAATAGTAATAGATTTAAATTGAATAAATTTATATTTATTTTCATAAAGATTGTTGCTCATCCTTAGAACACTGGAACTACTAGAATTGGATAACTCATCAATCAATTCCAAAGTTGCTCTCTTATTGGTCAATCTTTTGTTTCGTTATAAAGATCTTTGTTCCTCAGTCGTGGGAAGTAAATATAATTGCTTATTTCAACAGCATTGCCAACATTTGTGGAACTTGCTAACTGAAGTTTAGGACAACCTGTGTAATTGTTTATGAAATTGGTATTCCTTTTTAGGGCCTTTTGAATCGGGCGTCTAAAATCGATCAATAATGAGTTTTACCGTATCTTTGTCTCAGAGGCTACATTAATGAAGCTTAAACTGGGTTCTCAGCGCGATTTAACTTCACCTTCCGAGGAGCAAGCAGTAGACATGGAAAGTGATTGCAGTACTGCAACCGGTTCCGAAAGTTCTGTGGAGCCACATCTTTGTACCTCTACAAATGTCTCAGAAAGTTGTCAATGTCTTGTAACCTCACCTGATGAGGACGCAATGACCATTGATACCAATAGCTCTTCTTCAAGCATTCTATCAAGTACTAGTGCTTGCCAATCTACGGGTGATTCTAAACAGCAAGGAAACAGGAACATAACTCTTCTTTACTTGTTTTCAAAATATCAGAGTTATAGACATGCGTTAAACTCATCAGATGATGAGTCAATGACGGTTGAGAGCAATGGTTGTGCAAGTATTTCCCCAAGTTCCAGCGACTGCCAGTCTTTAGGCAGCACAAAAGAGCAATTTGAGCACGAGTGCCCATAGTTCCTCTTCAGGCTTTCACCTCTTCAGGCTTTCACATATATATCTGTGTCCCTTATTTTTTTTTACAAAAACCTCCAAATAAATAACATTTGTTTTTCTTCTATTTTTCTGTTAGTCGTAGGCCTTGGGTTGGAAGGAACAAATAATAACTTTGTTGTCTGATTCAGCAGTCGACTACGTATGCCAAAAGAGAGAAATTTCGTTCTGCGAGTTGAAGACGTTTCTTTATTTCAATTTTTGTTCTTCCAAAATTTAGCTTATCATTCGGCGCCAAGGCAAAAACATAACCGTTTCGAAGGGAAGAACAACAATCAATTTAGAAGGCAACTTCTGCATAGGAGGATAAATACAGTATCCTCCGTTTAAGCCTAATCATATGGTGCAGCTCATATCATGATGCTGACTCAGTACCGTATAAAGGACAATATCTATGCCCTCAAAAATGGCACATTTAATTGTAAAAATTTTAGAGGCACTAAACTGATGAATCACAATTGAATAATAGTTCCATACTTCAATCCAGAGTACTGAAATCAAAACAAAGATGACAAGTCTTGTACATGGGAAGCAGAAAGTGATCTGAATATTCTTAGTATGCTTTTATCATAAGTTTTGCATCTAAATTCATGCAATGATAATGGTATTATTTTGAAACTGGAAGATAAACAATGGATCCAATCTAAAATGTAGGCGCTCAGACGAAAAATCCTCAAAAAATCATCTCTTCATGTGAGCGTACTTTGAAAATCACTCTCTAAACCAAGAAGCTAAAGCCGGTGTCCACTGACATATTTCACCTTCTTTAAACCAAAGAGCTGCAGGGAAAGCAAATGTCATGAATTACTAAAAGGTAATTTATCTATCACTTCAAGCATTGTAATAGAAAATATCAAAGCACCACCATTATTTTGTTTACTAACCACTGTCCCATCACAAAACATACTAGTTTCAAGAGTTAAAATTGAATGCATTAATCTGACCATGATGAGTAGTACCCACTCGGCATTTGAAACATTTTCCCCCCTTCACTTTCTTTTATTGATCCATGAGATTGCACCAGGCCTTAGACTATTTAAGGGAGGAGTTACCCCCATCCCATCTCAAGAAACTCTCCATTCCCTATACTACTGGGAAAAAAAAAGGAACAAAAAGAAAAGGAAACACCATTCCATCCGTGAACTCAGAACTGAAGAACCTTAAGCAGGAATGCTGAGCTATAGTAATTGGGTTGTCCTCTTGGGGGAGGGGCTTTTTTTTTTCTTTTTCTTTTTCTTTTTTGAACATTGCTCTGGTGTTTACTGCCCTCAACCCTGGCTTCCTATGTACCATTTCTATTGTCAACTTGAGTGCTTCTAAGTTAAGATCTCAAATATGGACCAACTCCTGTTAACTTACAAATGACTGCATTCAGATTGAGAACTGCTAAGGCTAAATAACGAGACCCAAAAACATCTGCTAGAAGATTATTTGCTGTATGCAAGTAAGTCTGAAGCATAAAAAAACTTACCTATTTCACGCTTCCCATTCTCAGGGCTGTCACTGCCATGGACCACATTCCTGCACATAATTTCATCGCAAGAGAATAAACATAAGCGCAACCCATTATAGCAAACACCAAATGCAAACATAAATCCGTCTAGTAGCAAATCTTGGACTAACCTTCCAGTTTGAACAGCTAAATCCCCTCTTATTGTGCCTGGTTCAGCCTGAAGAGGATCTGTAGAACCTATTAGCTTACGCGCTGATGCTACAACTCCAACACCTTCCCAAGCCTGGTTAAGATAACATTATGATAAGTAATGTAGAAAGATTCAAAATCCTACGGAAAATTTCAGACCATGAATTTAGCAGAGACATAATCAATGAACATACCATACACACAACTGGACCTGAAGTTATGTAATTGATCAATTTAGGGAAGAAAGGTCTGGTCTTGAGATCCTTATAATGTTCCTATGATTATAAAAGTTGCTGATTAGAGAATGACAAGATAAACGGTAATACATGGATATTATAAAGTCAACCATCAGTCATCGTCATCACTTGCATTAGAAAGTTAAAATTTTCGTAATTTCTTTAAACTAGATATTATAGAAAGGTACAAAGCCATTTTGATACTTGCAACTTGCAAGAATTACAGAAATGCTGATTACAGTTTAATTACACAAAGAATGGAATAACATAAATGTCGCTGAACAACAAACCTCTGCCAACTCCTTTGGGCATTGGAAAAGCTTCAAGCCGGTAAGTTTAAATCCTTTCTTCTCAAATCTTGAGATTATTTCTCCAACCTAAAATAAATCATCTCATAAACACAAATTTAGAATGAGAAATCAAAACCATTTTCATTGCTGAGAAAAACCTATAACTATCACCATTTGTTCTATAATTCTACAAATTCTACCATTCTTATTATTCTGTAGTTTACATCAATTGTGTGTAATACATGACGGTGGCACTAAAATTACTTAATCATTCTTTAAAAATCTCACCAGCCATTCCAAAGCATAAACTTTTGTATGAATTAAGAGAAGAAAAAAAATAATAACATGCTTACAAGGCCACGTTGAACGCCGTCAGGCTTGACCATGATATATGTCTCTTCAACTTGTTCCTGTAGCACAAAATTAAGAAAATAATAAAGAAAAAAAGATGAAAAAAAAAGAAACTAGAACTTGAACTGGGTTGCCACTATTTTCGCAAATATTATAAATTCCACCCAGTTCTTATCTTCCCCAGACTCAAAATTAGCAGTCAAGGGGATAATTTCAGATAGCAATTCAATTGAAAAAAACAAATTCAAGAAAGAGAGAGCATATACCAGGGAAGCAACCAAATGAGGAAGAAAGATACGGGTTTTGGTAGGCTTGCGGTGCTTAGCATAATAAGGACTTGAAGGGGAATAAGAGAAAAGATGGGATGGTGAATGGAACGCTGCTAGGTGACTACTGCGTAGGCCAAGCTTATTGCCAGGGACGAAGGATAAGCTGTAAGTTGTGCGGGTTGATGATCGATTAATGGATGACGCAATGACGCATAGTCCACCACTACCAACTACACCTACAGCTTCCATTCTTTCTGTATCTGAATCTGTCCCAAACCCCCCACGAGACCAAAAATTGGTCCTTTGCCTAGGGCTTTAAGTTTAAGTAGCTGAATTGGCCATGCGATGGTATTTAATTATTCTACTGTGCTTTAATGTAATTATTAGGAAAGATGTCACACCGATTACGACAAAAGGCCGACCTTTTTTGACCTTATGGGCTGCAACAATAGCTGTTTATTGGGTTTGCAAATAATTCGGTTCGATTCAATCAGGTTGCCCATAGAGAAGTTAAATTGTCGGTTTAAATGATTTAAACTGAAATTTTTATTGATTTAAAATATAACCAATATTAATTCAGTTCGATTTCACATCTAAGAGGAATCAAATTGCTTTTATTCCCCCGTTCAATTTGAACCGAACCAATCTGGATTTTACGCTAGACATTTGAGCATTTTTTTAACATCCTTCCTGCTAGATTATGAAGCACCAGAAATTTTTGGGGTTGAAATAGTGCCAATTTAATTCAATAAAGAATCAATGAATATGTTGATTAATATATACAATATGCACTGCGAAAACAACCAAATACAATTCCTTTATTTCATCCGTTCGAACGGCTAAATTCAAGACTCAAAATGAGAAATTATTTTCAGATTTCAGTGCAAAGTCTGTGCCTTGCACTTTCCTCAAACCAGAGTACTTGCACACAACATTTTCTGGTAGCAGAAAAGTATTATTGAATTACAAAGCCACATGGGCCAATTTATTGAACTTGATTCTTGAAAGGCGGCGGTTTAGCATTTCCAACAAGAAGCTGCAACAATAGGCTTTGATTTCCAACCAAGAACCAAGCAACCCTTCTCTTCCACAACTGTGTAGCCGTCACAGACGTTGTTCTTACCCAGCCATTGCTTGGCCTGGGCCAACATCTTAACTGGTGCAGCCTGAAATCCTGCACGGCTCATTCTCCTGCGCCACTGGTCCACCCTCTCGTGCCGCTCCACCCTTGCCGGGCCCTCACAGCTCACAATGTTCTTTATCTCCTCTGCGAAGTAAAACTGTTCCATCTTGGCACGTCTTGTGTCGTACCTGGGGAGCATAGCATCTAAGGAGTCAAAAATTGCAGAATAGTAATGTAAGGCTTCCATAAATCTACCAAGAAAGAATGGCCCGTTGTGGCTTGAATCTTGCTCAACTAGAACAAGGAGTTTTGGTGAAAGAGAATGAATAATCTGTAACACAGAATTCAAAGCTCCTCTACTTTCTTTAACCACACAATGCAGCTGAAGAATGCTGTTCACAACAACTACTTCACCTTCATACACTTTTATATCATCACGATGCAGGTTCTCAAGATTGCTTTCAACCACAGAAAATTCCAAATTAATACCTAAATCTCTTGCATATTCCACCAGCTCATCACCGATGGTTTGGAACCTACCAACACAAAGACCTACGCCAGTAATTCTAAGGCGGCTGGACGGCTTGCCTGCACGATTAGCGAGACTTTGGATCAGTTGGCGCCATTGGTGTCCGTGTGTTAACCCAAGCGTCATGCCTAAGTCCACTACATGGACAAAACTCTCTCCCTCAAAGGCTTCCAGTATTGATGAATTGGCCACAAAGTGACCGAACCGGATATGTGGGCATATATCATAAACAAGGCGTAAAGCTTCTTCTTTCTTATCAGAAGCAATGTCCATTATGTTCATCATTGGTACAACAAAACCTACCGTCCCTAGCGGTTGAACCAAGGACAGTCTATCAGCAAGGCCTTGGACAAAGCAAGATGCTACTCGCTGGAAAGAAGAGCCAAAGACCAGAGCACTAGATCGAAGCTCAGACAATAAGGCAGAGGCATGAGACTTGTCGCGACAAGCCACTGCTTCAGCACAAGCAATTAAAAGCTGAACAAGCCTCATTCCATCAGTGTTATTCCCGTCTTCTTCATTTTCACCTTCCTCAGCCTCTTCAATAGCCTCGGCTGCAAGAAATCTTTGAGTATAAGACTTTATATGATCTCTGAAATGATGCCTTGGAAAGCTACTTAAACTTCTAGTACTTTTACTGCGGCTTATGCTGCTGTCAATATCTCCACTCCCGCCAACACTATAAAAGCCACTATTACTACCTGTGGATTCTGCATAACTAAGAGTTCGCTTAATCCTCTTATGTTCTCTGCTTTCATCTGAGAAAATACATGCATTGTTCTCCAATGTGGGTAAATAAGGGTATGGAAAGTAAGCCATATCTGAAAGACTGAGAGCAAGGCTATTCATTCTCTGAATTGAATCTTCGTCAAAGAACTCTGATAACAAATGATGAGCCATGTCTCAAATCTATTGCTTTCTGTCTCCTCCCTTATTCCTAAAGATATGTCGATAAAGCACTGAAAGACCCTATAATGACCAGCCACAACTGGTTTATATAGACAGGTTTCTTTTTTGCTGGAGACAATTCCGAGGTTAAGGTTTATAAATATTATGAAAGAAGTTGACAAAAAAAGCATTGGTAAAGTATAGTTGTCGGCCTAAAAGCCCAGCATAGAGAAACTTTAAGCACATAGACTAATCGAAAAATTGGGTTAATATTCTGCCCCAGAAAAATGGGATTTCTTGTACATTCTTCTAGAACTCCAACATAGGTGACAACTTTATATTCAGATGCTAATAAATGTAAAACCTTACAATATAAACATCATTTTCTGCAATGTCCTATTCTTTCAATTTAATACCGTTTTACCTTGTATCTTTATCTATATCTAGCTTAGAGGATAAGTTCATCAAGTCATCACATTCATAAACGATTTGATGTGAACCACCACATAAAAATAGACTAAAGGAGGCGACTTTTGAAAGCAAATCTAGGGGAGAAAAGGGTACCGGAACAGGTTGCTCATAAGGCGACCTGAACACTGGGATTAAATATTTGCAGCCAGGAGCACAACCTTACTTGTTCTATTACAGTCAATTAAAGATTATCTTTTAAGTGTTATTTTTTCACAATTTGGCATGGAAAGCAAAAGGGGAACTGTAAATCACGCAAGTATATATGTATATATACATATTCTGCAACAGTCAAATTTGATCAGGGTACTGATTGATTCACTGAAGCCATGGTTTGTTATAGAGTCTGACTATCACCGGAAAGCAAATTTACAAATTAAGGAGGCCTTTGTCTGCTCAAGGATTTGAAACTTTGCATTTTCTTTTTCATCCTTAAAAATTTCAATGTAGTTGGCTGTGAGTTGAGTTGGTCTTGCCGACTTGCATGAAAACATTCAGAAAGGACATAAATATGATTTGTCAGGACATATTGAGATTTATTTAGAAACCTCAGATTCCTCTATGCAACTAAAATCACAATATTGCATACAATAATAAGTTTTGATTGTAATGCGTGGATTATTGCTTTTGTTGGAATCGACTCAGGATATTCTAAACATCATGGTAACAAGAAACAATCACCTAACAATAGACAACAAGGATGTCCCCTGATTTAGAATTTCCGTATGCTTAATTTCATAGTTGAACACCCAACAAGAACACGAGTTTTAGAGTAAAATATTAAAGCCCTTTCATGCCTGCCAATGACAGGCAATAATTTTAGCTGCTTCTCAAAGGTAATTGAAGGCTTGATCGAGTAAAATAGAACATATTCTACGATTAGTTCCTCAGTTTTCCTAGACGCTGTTGCCTACAACTTGAATTCTTTATATGTTAATTTCTTGTTCAGGCATCCAGAGCAATATGCTAGAGTCCAATACCCACCATTTCTGTCAATTTCATTTTATTCCGTACATTGTTTGAATGCTACTTCAGGTTTTTAAAACTTGTTTAAACTTTTTCATATGTCTTTCACTTTGAAGACATAGTATTTTGATGTTTTCCAGGTCAAAGTTGATCGCTTTCCAGCTAAAATCGAATGAATGTCACATTTCATGCAGCAAAGCATGGGCCTTGTAATAGTTTCACTTAGCTCGTTAGTTTACCTTCTCATCTTTCTTTCTTAGAAAACGAAAGGCGATCTCAGCTAAAATTCTATTCGAGTTGAGTTAAGAAAACTGCCATCTTAAAACGTTGAAAAACAATTTGGCAGTAATAGACAAGAATTTGACATCAATTTTACTCAACTCCAAAAGCTCAATTCAGAAAGGAGACTTATCCAAGGGAAGCTATACAAAAAAGGCCATTCAATCACAGGAAGAAAAGACGAGAAAGGAATATCAATCTTGCAACCTTAATTCCCATATAACTGTAGAAAGAAAATATAACCTAACAAGAACAAGGAACCTGAAAAAGAAGCCTGTCTGTTAGCCTCCAACTACATGTATGATCTCCTTGATCCTACCCTTTCATGGGAGCACAATGCAATGTACTATTGTGCTTGGAATAAGCAATTTTTCTTTCTTGATTAAAACTTGCTTGAATCAGGTTCAGTGGGCAGCTTAGATTAACCTGTTGAAGGCCCATTTAACTATTCAGACTTCTGATAAAAGTAGAAGAATTTGGGTTTCAGCCCATGTAATTTTATCTAAAATCTAGTACTGGTCAAGACAAACAATATTGCCTTCCTCCCTCAGAAAATCTTTCAATTTATCCAGAAAAAAGAAAAGGAAAAAAATCTGCAAATTCAAATTTCATTTGATAGGCAGGACAGATTACAAGAAAAAAACAGAACTACCTTACATTGTTCATTTCATGCCACAAGTTCAATGACCAATTCATTTTTAAAACAAACTCTAAAGATTGGAATTAAGCAGCAAAAAGGAAGAATTATGAGTGGGAGAATCAAATGAAAGAATTTCCTGATTGCACTCAAAAACTGCCATTTCTTGTTGATCTAAGGTCACCCAAGCTTCAACTCTGTCACCAGCTCTGCTTTCAATCAAAACGACAACGTTCTTGAATATTAATCCTGCACTACTTATCCGAACAGGCTTTCCCTACCCAAAATCTCCTTCGTATAGCTTGAATTTCCTTAAGCTAGTAAACCTGTATATGTCAACATCTTTCAAAGCAAGTTCTGTTATTTCCTTTAGAGTCTCCTCTAACACTAAACTCCCATTTTCACCTTGCAATTTCTTGACATAATCAGCGTCAAATTTTTTCAAAGCATTTCGCACCTGATACACCAAATCTTGAATCTCAATCTTGCTACTGTCATCACTCGGCGTCGGCGCAATTGCCAGCCAAATAAGATTTCCTACTGCGGATTCCGGCAACGGTGGATCCATCCTGGCACGTAAATTAACGGTCAGTGCCGAGAAAGATGATTTTTTTGTTCTAAATGCATCAATAGCATATTTCGACATTAAGGCAGATACTATTTCAACTCGACTGGGGAGATTATTATTATTATTGTTGTTCTTGTTATTAGCAGATGAATTTCCATTGCCAAACAATCTCTCTCAGTAAACCAACCTTCGAAAGATCAAACACAAATCTTTTGGTTATGTTTTTGGCTTTTGGTATGTCAAGAACAGGCAATAGTCCATAGATATCTTTTGGCGGGAAAATATGAGGACCGACAAAAATAGGTGATAAAAGGTTATCATTAGAGCCTCTAGCCATTGAAGCCCATGTATTGATAAAGGAAGTGAAAGTAATGGCATCAACGAGTTTATGCGATATGCTTGTCCCAATCGCCACTCCTCCACAGCTAAAATTATTTACTTGAATAACCATTTGGGAGCATTCCGTGGATGATGATGACACATGAAAATGGTATTCCTGAGGAAGAAATCGATCCAAAATATGAGCCTCTGGTCGCCGGAGGATATCTGAAAGAGAACAGTTGAGTTTGCTTCAATGAAATCAATTCCTCGATCATTGCACTCCATGAACAGGTTTTGTTCTACTCTTCCTGCCAGTGGATAGAATTTGGTTAAGGTTTGAGATAAAGATTTCTTTAGCAGATTAATTCTCTCTTGATTTTTGACAATGGAATCTGCAGTTGGTGCATTGTACAAGATCATAAGGACATAAGCTGCAGGAGCTAGCTGGTCTAGCAGTAAAAGTTTGAAATATTTTAGATTTTGAGGAGTTGGAGATGATGGTTTAATGGTTTCTCTGGATACGATCAAAACATTCACAGAATTCATATTTAGTTAATTTGTAAGATTTGAAAGTCAATAATGGGGTTTGCTAATATAGTTCTGCATGATTGCAAATATGGAGATTAACTTAATTAAGCAATGCATTGGGAGATTAGGTTATATTACCTATATTGCATTATATATGCATATTTGATTATCCTAATTAAGCTTAGTTAAGATAAATTGTTAATAAACTTCAATTCTGTCATCGTTTGCATCGAACCAGCATAACAATTTTGGTAAACTTACAGAAAATCGATGTTAGCGATATTGATGTTGCTTTTTTTTTGTTTTGTATTAACAGAACAGTTTATGACATATTTGAACAAACAATTATTTCATTAACACTTTAGTACATTAGAAACTTAACCACAAACTTGTAATACAGACCATGAAGTCAAGAAAAAAGAATAGGAAAGCAGCACAACATAAAGTGTTGCCTTCAGTGATAGCGAATAGCATAAAGCGTCTGCAAGAAAGTAAGAACCAAAGCTATAAAAGCAGCTATAACAGAAAAAACGGACCAAGGATTGCTAAAGTAATCTCGCGCAAGAGTTGCTCGCCAACGAGGCCAATGAGACTGACAATGATCTGTAACCTCTCGTCCAAGATCACTATAGAGAGAAATCTCCGCATGCGTATTTTTATAAAGCCCCTGGAAAAAACCGTACACATCTTCACTGCTCAAGTAACAAACTATAATTCCTCTTTCACGCAGATAATCGACATCTTGGCTTGAATTTATAAGATTGTCTAATAAAAAAAAGTAAGATGTGACCTTGTCTCTTAAATTTCTATCACATTGCTCATATGCAATAAGATTGCGAAAAAACAATTCTGCATAATCAAGAATTACTATTTGCGGAATTCTCAAAACTCCATTCTTGAATTCTATCTTCATCAACTTATTTTTCTCCCCTTCTTCAATTTTAACTCCGGCCTGTAAAAGCTCAGTCACAGAAGGAATTGGCTCATAACTACCTTCCGCGGTATGTTCTAACCCAGAAAGCAAGATACTTCGGTGCAAGTCAAGTAAATGCTTGTTTTGAAGAGTTGAATCAACAATTACTCGAGGATTTCTGTAATTTCTGAGTGCATTCTCATACAAGGAATTGTATGCAAGCTGAGAAAAAGGCATGGTAGTAGTATTTGTGAGATTGTATAAGCTTTCGAGCACTAAAAATGAAATTTGATTCTCAAGTAAAAACAAATCACGAATTACAGCTTTTATGGTCCATGGCATTCTAAATATGGGATCATCTGCCCTTGGTGTCACAATCCCTTGCTTTCGTCGAAAGAACTCTATTATGAAGCAACCATCAACAATCAACATTTCTATAAATTCATCCATCTCCATATTAAGTTCTTGAGAATAGTGTTTGTAGCAATTTTCTGCGTTAATCCCGATGGATTGGATGAAGCATTCCAAATTAGTCTGCGAAGTGGGTGCTCGAGCAATAAGACGGTCCAAGTACCACAACTTCATTTTTTCAAAAGGCCATAACTTTTCTTTATGTCGATGGTAAGGACCTAGTGAAACCAAGTTGGGCTCAAAAAGATGCTCCTTATGGCGTGAAAGTAGGCTAGGAACTCTATATATGCAAGATTGAGTTGACAGTGGAGAACCGGAAAGACGTTTTTTATGCAGATTTGATGCCAATTCTTGCACATTAATTTCAATGTTCATCCGTTGGTTCATGCTTATATTTCTTGCTATCGAGGAAAGATAGGTTTTCTGCATGACAAAATGTATAATAAGTTTAAGAAGAGGGAGTTTTTATATTACGTAACCTTGAAATTTTCAAATACATAGTACATGAACATACCTGAATGAAAATTACACAATCATGAATATCGTTTATCTGTTTGTCTGTTGCTCTGTTCAAGCAAAATTTAATTTCTGCTCATTGTAAAATGATAAAATGGCAAGTTTGAATTACGTAAAAGAATCTTTTTTTTCCTGAAATTTGAATTAGTATGCAACTTGAGAGACTAAATGGTTACTACACTGACTTCAATTTGATTGGGATATGCTAATTAACAAGAAGCATACGGTTCAAACTTTGAAGTAAAAGAAAGGTTTAAAAAAAACAGAACCTGAAGGTTTAAGTTAAGTTGCCTTATTGGAATAGATGAATATGCAAGCAAGCGATAGGATCACTCATCTATAGCCATTGAAGTGAGCTTTCTTTAGCTGTGTTCAGTTTCTGTTATGTTGGACAAGAAGTTAAAAAGAAACACATAAGTAGATAACAGACTCTTTGATTTCTGGAAAAGAAAACAAAGAACATGGAAAAGCAAACCGTCGTCTCAAGTAACTATGGATCTGATTCGCTTTGCAATTTCTTTAGAATAAAGGTCATCTACCATAAGGAAAGTAATCCAAATTGAAAACTAACAAACATTAGAATTTTTAAAATGCCTTCACTCATAGAACATTTCAGAGAAATTGTGGAATACTGTTATTTCTTTACATATAATTATATAAATATACAGATCATAAATTTACAGTACAATATCAAATGAAGGAACTGAGAGACTATAATAGTGCATTGCAAAAGCAACGCTATAAAAGCAGCGGTATACATAACACGACTGGTAGTTTATTTCGACGGCCACGTTCTCCACTCGACGGAAATTCACAAACGACTCCGCGACGGGGGAAAAGTGTCCCTTGCAAGTCAAACGACGGAATGTGGTAGTGTGGCTTTCGAACAACAAGACCCCATATCATTTACCCGTATAGCCCAATACATCATGGGCCTCTTTTCAAATCACACCTGGTCCATAAATTAAAATTTTTTTTCTTTAGATAATTTGTTAATATTATATATATAACTTTTTTGAGAATAAATACACTTGAGCCATCGAATTAAAATTATTTTTATTTATAAATATATAATTAATTAATTTTTGAACTGATTTCACACAATATTTTCATTTAGAGTACAATTTACCTGATTCAACTGCCTATTGGTGAACTATCATTCTCTTTTTTTTTTTTTTTTTTCCTAGTAAATGATATTTTTATTTAAACATCACTCGTGGCCGCATGATGGATAAGGAATGTGAGGGCAAGTAAGTATTTTCCATATTTAAGTAGGTATTGAAATTCGAATCTCGGTAGTTGGCAAAAACTCGGACCTTGGTTAGAGTCTGAAAACAAATATTTGTATCCGCTCTCAGAAAAAACAAAACAAGCTTCCAGCATGGCTGAAAATCACGGAGATAGAAACATAGACCTCCGTGAGTGTGGGAGCTACCTGTATATATATATATATATGTTTTCTAGAAAGATGAAAGTGTTCTAAAATACCACAAGGAAACTCTGTCTTTTTGTTTCAATTCAAAGTCAAACAATGACTTGAGAGAGTCTTCATATATATCACGAGATTATACAGTAGGCAATAATTAAGCATTTCAGGAACGACTAGTTGATCAGAGTGGTGTTACACTCCATTGCACGTACGTCCTGAACAATGTCGGTAGCTATATATATATATTATATTTGACTTTTAAGATAATGAAATCTTAATTATTTACTAGGTACGATGATTTGATTTGAAATTTTAATGTGGAAGTGATTATTTGATTTGAATAAATCGATGATTTTTCGGTCCCTAAATAGTATAGTACAGTGCGTAAGTTTTCCTATATAAACTTCATATTGGGTCTCCTGTAATGGAACAAACCCTTTCTAGATATTAAAGAACGTATAGAAATGGAAGTGCAAATAATTTCCAAAGAAATTATCAAACCCTCTTCTGCAACACCACAAAACCTAAAAACCTACAACCTCTCTCTTCTTGATCAGTTAGCTCCTCCAGTTTACATACCCATCATTCTTTTTTATCCGCCAGCCCTTGAAAATGGCTATAAAATCTCCGATCACCTAAAGAAGTCTTTCTCAGAGACATTAACCCACTTCTATCCTCTGGCTGGACGAATAAATGATCAATTTTCCATCGACTGCAACGACGATGGAGCTCCATATGTAGAAGCCCGTGTAAACGGAGACATTTCCACGGTGCTAATTCAAGAACCTGACGTACATAAGCTAGAAAAATTATTACCATGCAACCCACATAACTTAAGCTCTCAAGTGATTCTTGCAGCTCAAATAAACCACTTTGATTGTGGTGGAATTGCAATTAGTGTTTGTATTTGGCATGCAATTGCCGATGCATCAGCTGTGGCGTCTTTTATTACTAGGTGGGCTACTGTTGCTTCTGGTGCAAATTTTGATATTAATGGCGTCATCTTCGATAGCACATCGCTTTTCCCTCCACAAGACATGCGAGGCTTTTCGTTGCATAAGTTTTTAAGTGAAGAATTATTAAGCAAAATTGTGGTTAAAAGATTTTTATTTGATAGTTCTAATATTTCAGCTTTAAGAGAAGAAGTAGGAAAGGGGCCGTGTTTGGAACGTCCGACCCGGGTGGAAGCTGTGGCCTCCATCATTTGGGCGGCCCTGATGGCCGGAAATGGAGAAGAGCATGTCGCAGCCATTTCAGTAGGTTTGCGAAAAAGAATCACTCCATTAATCCCAGAATTATCTATTGGAAACATATTTCAAGTGGCAATAGCAAGTTGTTCAAAGAATGAGAATGTTCTAGACTATAATGGATTAGCAGGAAATCTTCATGAGTCAATAGAGAGAATAAACAATGAGTACGTGAGGAAGATTCATGCAGGAGGTAGGTATTTTGAGTTTCTGAAGAAAAATAGTGAGGAACTTGGAAAAAACCCTAACTTGATGAAGGTTTTTGGTTTTAGCAGTTGGTGTAGGTTTCCATTTTATGAGGCTGATTTTGGATGGGGAAAGCCTATTTGGGTTGGTACGGCCTTGAAGCTTTATAAGGTTGCCATTTTTATTGATACAAAAGACGGTGAGGGTATAGAAGCTTGGATTGCTTTGCCCAAGGAAGATATGCTTAAGTTTGAAAAAAATCCCGGCATTTGTTCCTATGCTTCTTTCAAGCCAAGCACTTAATTAGTTCCATTAAGTGCAATTAATTATATTCTCATAAATATAGATTATTCTACTCAAATAATGGAAGGGATAATGCAAAGTACGTTGCATTATTTGCTATGCTTCTTCCACTTGTTCTAAATCGCTTGGTACTTTTGTTTTTTATGTCCTGTGTGAAGTAACTTATTCTAAATATTGTAATAGTTTGCGATTTGATTTTGTTTTTCTTTCCTTTAATAATTTATTTTGAGAGAATATTGTTTATTTTTCCTTTATTCAAATCAATCAAATCTGAAATTCACTTTTCAGATAGAATCGATACACCGAAATAATAATAATACGATAAGCTACGTAATAAGATAATTTTTTTTCTTAATTCAAAATTTTAATTGTCAAATTTAAGAAATCTTATCATTTATATTAGGGAAAAAATCAATTAAATTACTCGTAATTATTCAAAGTTGATTTATCTGAAAGTGAACTGCATGAGCACGTCATCAAGTCTGGACGGCCTTATCCGCAAACTGAAAAAACGAATATATCGCAAATTCACAATCACATGGCAATGTCGCAAAAATTAACTGTGGTTGAAGAATTGTTTGGTTCCATTTATTGATTTCCGACATTATATGTAGGCCATTTGATGATCAAATGATATATTTTATATTTTGGTCTGAAAGTTCCCCACTTGATTTTTATTCCTAATCATTTCATTGATAGATCAATTTTGGAAATAAATTTCAAAAAATTATAAAAATCACTAATCATATATTGCATTTTTAATGCACAAAATATTTGTTTAACATAATTATGAAATTATTGAAAAGTAATTTGGAATTTTCTGTTTGAAGAAGTAATTTTAATTTATTAAATATTAAAAAATAAATTATACTTCCCCGGCTTTTTTCTTAATTAGTATTGGTGGCTGATTAATTATACATTAATATTTAATATAATATTTCATTTTTCTGTGAAAATTTAAGTCGAAGAGCTTTTTCTTATAAAGGATAAAAAAATATTGGACGACTCTAGAGAGAACTAATAAATTAAATACGAAATTAAATATATTAAATATTCTATTAATGGTTAATTACTACGAAACAATATTAAATAAAAATGATGCGATAAAAATAGAAATTCATTATAATTACGGAGAAGACATAGCTAAGTAGAGAAAAATAGCAAAATCGTGCTAATTATAAATTAATTAAGCTAGTTAATTAAAACGGAGAAAAAGTATGGAAATTCTAAGGATGAAGCTCGCTAGCTACATATATATATATATCAATAAGAGGGAGTAGTGCAGGCAATGCAAGCAAGCAAGAAAATAGCAGAAGAAGCACCATCGTCTTCAAGATTAGAGCTACTTCTCTTGAACTTGCAGGTTTTCCCTTTATTGCACTGTATCTGCTTCTGCTGATACTGGTTATGATAGTTGTTGTGATGCTCTTTGCAGCCCTTTTGCTGCTCTTTCTGTGCCTGTTGTTCTCTCTTCTTCATGGCTGCTTCTTTCTTTTCTGATCAGTACTGAACCTTTAATTTTTGAAGTTCTGCATGCCAAAGAGCCATACATGCTCGTCTTTATATAATCCTTTCCTACCCGCTTTTACCAAAATACCCTTCATTTCTTCTATATAATATAACTCAAAGTCCCTCCCCCAGTCTCGTTCCTATAAAAGTACCACCAATTATTTTTAGTACCGTATTTTTGGATTTGTACGTATATGCATACATATATGACACGATAGAGGTGCATGTGGCCATTTGATTTATCTATAAATAATTAATACGTATAAAAAGATAATTTAAGGCAAAAAATATTTCTACACACAGCTCTTTATTTGTCTCTACTTTTATACGGAGACTATTTCCATAGTTTCGGATAAAAATATAAAATGATGCGTTGGCTATTATTATCCTTGTATTGTAATTAATTAACAAGTAGAGTACAATTAATCCAGCTAGATAATTAGCTGGTTCGGACAACAGATAAATAATAAAAAATTAACATGTAGATACTCATTTTTCATAGATCATAAAATGATTGGACCTTAATTTCTATAGTTTGCAAAATAAATAATTAAAGATGTCAGATTGGAGAATTTTGCAACTCTCTGAGTACTATTAAGTGTTGAACGGTTGAACCCAGTTGATGCAGTTTGTCGTTTCTTCATGTGCAAAGCCATGTGATCATGTGTTCATGTTCTTCGTCGTTTTCTAGGATGACCCGTCTACATTGGGCCCCTCGGGCTTTCTACAGTATTTTCCATGTCATTCTCAAAATTTAATTTATATGGGCTATTGCTCTTCCATTTATTTTATTATTTGCGTCAAGATCTTAAAAGCATGGATATTACATTCTGCCTTCCATTTTTTTTTAATTATATATTGCTAAAAATAGAGTTGGCAATTGGTTAATTTCTAAATAAATGAGATAATATGTAATAGAAAGAGACATGGAACCATTGGATGGAGAGGAGTTGGATGAGCCCATAATTCTTAACAGGAAGGGGCCATTGCTTTAGAAAATGGGGTGTTGGCCATTCCGAGAACAGGTCATACCAGTTGGTTTGACCCCTCACAAGGGGCTCCTTAATTATTTTTTTCTCCAATTTATGTACAAGATTCTATGTATGTACACATATTCCCTTGCCCTTGGGGCCTTCTGTAGGGTAGGGTATCCACCATTCACGTTCGGCCTGGGGCGCAAAGCACGCTGCTCAATCCCCGTGCTTGCTCATGTTACCTTTTCTTTTTTATTAAAAAGAAGGTGTCCATTTATGCTTTGCTTGGATTAGTTCATGGACTTTTTTTTTTTTTTTTTTTTTCCCTGTACGAGCTTCATAAAGACATATTCGTCTACATAATTGTGAATAATAAGATAAAATTTCAAATTCAAATAGATGGTTTGTCAGAAAAGATAAAAGGTTAAAGAAACCAAAACCACTAAGATAATGAACCGGTCACAACTGGCCATTAGGAAAAAGCCTCAATTGTTAGATTGTCGGATGGATTGAGGCCCATCAAGCCCATCTTCTCCCTGATTCAAATTTCGAATGGTAAGCCTGATTTGGCCTCTTCATTTTCTGTCATGGGACTTTTGGGCTGAGAAAACAATTGTCACTGTTGGGCCTTTCTGGAAGATTGGAGTTGTTCAATATCAAAATTTTTAATTTGAAGTACTAAAATCAATCACTATATTGATTTCAAATTAATAATATATGTTGTTTTTAAATACGTACATTTCATAAATAAATAAATAAATAAAAGTCAAACTATAAATTGAAAGTCAAGGAGAAACATGAGCGATCTGAATCAAAATCTTGTGGCCATTGTTGGATCTTGGATCTTGTCTGGCCAACCGTCCATTTTGTTTGAACCTCTTGTTTGTCCCCAGAGTCAAGACTATATTATGGCCATTTGGTGAGATCCACCTAACCTAAACTCACAACTTCCTTTCTTTCTGTGACTTGTGAGTCCTGTGATAAAAAATCAAAAGCACCACAACACAGAACTCGTTCGTAACCATTAAAGTTCTCCTTTTGTTGGTATTATCAGTGTAGATTTGTCTGCTATTTTTTTCCAGTCCCTCTCATAAATTTTTTATTATAAAGAAAAACAAAATGTTAAAGGCTGGGTGTAAACATTTGGTGACCTCAAGTGAAAACTGTAAAGGCATGTAGTAGTAGTTGGGTGGGAGAAGGTCAGAATAGTGCCACTGACTCCGTTGAATATGCTATCAACCACTCTGACAGTGAATGTGTTCAAATAATAAATTGAATATAATCAAACCGCTCCTTCTTAGGTAAAGTTAAGAATTCCATTTTTATATAAATGAAATAAATATTCATAGAGATACGTGTGGTTTAAAAAAAAAAAGTTCCAATAAAAGAGAAAACAAATAAATGTATATTTCCATTACAGACTGTATGTCCCAGGCCCAACATTTCCGAATATGAGCCTTAGTCTAGTAGGCTCAGTTGTCTGTGGCACATTCTAGATTATGCCGTTACTACTTTATATATACACAGCGTATGTCAAACGGACCACTGCTCAACCGGCCAACTCAATCCTCGTGACCTTGAGAAGTGACGTGGCCCTAAATAACACACCACAAAGCCCTGACGTGGCGACCACTTGCCACCTCTTAACTTTTTCTCCGTGGACGTGAACCGAAAAAAAACTTCCTACAGAATAACACTTGACTTTTCGCCATCGACAACTGTCGCTCGGTCTCAATCTCAACGTTATCGTGATGCTTTTTATCTTCCTAGCATCAACGGCTGAGATATATAACCCACCTTCTCTCCCTGCCCAATCATCAAATCTAACGGTTTTTAGTATCACCACTCGTGATGTATTACAGGCCCGTATTACAACTGACGCGTTACGGAATCAAGCAACTATTCCACCGGCTGTTCCGGTGTCCCGTCGCTTTCCTTTATGTTAAAACCTCATTTTTTCTTGTTTCTTCAACTTCTAGTCTCCACTCTTACTGCTAGTGCTGGTACTATTCCTCTCTGCAATTCACCAGATCAGCTGTAATTCTTTTCTCTCTATTGTCATGGGTAATGATTCCGTGCTTTTGAGATTATATATTCTCATTTAGAGTTTCGTCTTTGTTGTGATCTGATCTGATCTGATCTATGTTTTTTTTTTTGTCTTTTGATGTGCAGGAAAAGTTAAGATCGGAATCAACGGTAGTAGATCTCACTCTTCTTTTTTGTTGAAGATATTTCGACTTGATCTTAGTGATTAAGGTCTGATTTGTGTTGTTTTAAATGGAAAATTAGGTTTTGGAAGGATTGGAAGGTTGGTGGCTAGAGTTGCCTTGCAGAGAGATGATGTTGAACTCGTTGCTGTTAACGATCCTTTCATTACAGTTGACTACATGGTAATAGTTTAAGCTTTCGAACTCTGTAGTTGAGGTTTCTTCATGCATGGATCTTTCTTTTTAATTTTTCAGTTGTTTTTTCCCTCAATTTTTTGGATTGATGTTTGTTTTCGCAGACATACATGTTCAAGTATGATACAGTTCACGGTCAATGGAAGCATCATGAGTTGAAGGTTAAGGATGAGAAGACTCTTCTCTTTGGCGAGAAGCCTGTCACTGTCTTTGGTGTCAGGTATTCATTTGTTCATTTTTCTCGCTCTGATTTGGTTATTTTTTTTATTGCTTAAGTTAATTTGTTGTTTGCAATTTAAGGAACCCGGAGGAAATCCCATGGGCTTCCACTGGAGCTGAGTATATTGTGGAATCAACTGGAGTGTTCACTGACAAGGATAAGGCTGCTGCTCATCTGAAGGTATCTACCATCCGGATCCCACTGTTTTTACCATTATCATTTGCTACTGGTTCCTTTTTGGCGAGTTTTATTCAATTTCTTGTATCTTGTTGTCATTGCATTAACTTGGTGTGCTCTTAGTTTTGAAGCATCTCAGTATGCTATTAATGTAACTTAGTATTATTTGAAGCGGGAAAAAAATTAACGCCTATTGAGAACTTACATTACGGAAACTGTATTGGCCTCAAATTGCATTCTTGGGATGGTTGATGCAGCCTTCCCTTTGCTTTTTGCAGAGAGATTGTTCCATATCTCAAACCCTTGACCTTTCAGGGTCACTAATTGATGTACTTCACCTTGCACCAAAGCCACCCTCAATAATGTATAATTATATAATTAAGAGTGCAAGTCCGAGAGTGATATATTTTGCACTTGTTCTGTCCATACCGTACGTTTTTCTAATTTGATTGTGTTGGCCTTGTTGACAGGGTGGTGCTAAGAAAGTCATCATCTCAGCACCAAGCAAGGATGCTCCCATGTTTGTTGTTGGTGTCAATGAGCACGAATACAAGCCAGATATTCACATTGTGTCAAATGCTAGCTGCACAACTAACTGCCTTGCTCCTCTTGCAAAGGTGCTATTGTTATTTCTTGTTTATCTGCTCTGTTGCTTTAGCTAAAGTCTGAAAGTGAGCAGTATTATTTCATACTTATCCTTTGTCCAATCTGCAGGTTATCAATGATCGCTTCGGCATTTTAGAGGGTCTTATGACAACTGTCCATGCCATTACTGGTATGCTTCATGTGTTTTTATTTTGTGCTGGTGTGGTTATAACTTATACAACTTGTCCTTATTGTGTTTATTCTACCCTTAATTCAGCTACCCAAAAGACTGTTGATGGGCCATCAAGCAAGGATTGGAGAGGTGGAAGAGCTGCTTCCTTCAACATCATTCCTAGCAGCACTGGAGCAGCTAAGGTATGGACTTTCTGGTCGACAACCAATGATTGTTATGTATATTAGTTGGATTCTGCATTTGTGATGTGCTAGTGGTGGTCAGGGCTGGTTGTAACAATGCTAAATTTCTGTCCTGCATTATTATGGTATCTGACTTCTCTTTTGGTGGATTGAATTCTTGTTTTTTCTTAGGCTGTTGGGAAGGTGCTTCCTGCTCTGAACGGCAAGCTTACTGGAATGGCTTTCCGTGTTCCAACTGTTGATGTCTCCGTAGTTGATCTCACTGTTAGGCTAGAGAAGGCTGCTACATATGAACAAATTAAAGCTGCTATCAAGTGAGTGAAATTAATCTTATAGTTGCAAAATGATCATGTAATGTTTTTATTGGGACAGATGGGTCTCTCTTGGCTGGTCAAATTTAAATGCTCAAGATTTTCAATTTATAGTCTTTTTTGTCTCCTTTCTTTTCCTTAAGTCTTATTGTGTACTAATTTGAACACAGAGAGGAGTCTGAGGGAAAGCTGAAGGGAATATTGGGCTATGTTGATGAAGATCTGGTTTCCTCTGACTTCATTGGTGACAACAGGTAACGAAGGCGAATGTACATGTTATTGGTTTTTGTTGCAGGAGTCATGACCTGCTTTTTGTTCGGTTGCTTGGAGGTAGTTTAAATTGACTCAAGTAGGTTCTTAATAAGGACTGCAATGTAAATTGATTATATTCTTTAAAATGGATTCCGGCCTTTTTAGTGCTTGAGCCCATTAGCAGATAAATGGGCATGCATATATGTCTTGCGCATTTATGTTTTACTTTTTATAGTTGTCTTTATAAACATATTCTATCCCCCTTGGTAACTCTTGTGGGAATGTCCTGTAAGTTCTTAGCTAAAAATTTATCTTTCTTGCTATTAATGTGTGCTGTTTTGTTTGTTGGGATGTGCTTCTCAGGATTTCTACAAAAAAATAATGTGTAATTTGTTAAATTCGCAGGTCAAGTATTTTTGATGCCAAAGCTGGAATTGCTTTGAATGATAAGTTTGTGAAGCTTGTTTCTTGGTACGACAATGAAGTTGGTTACAGGTAATTTTCATTCAACTTCTCATCTACTTGTGTATACATTTATGAATCAAATGTGCCTATTTTGGTCATATAGAGGTTGAGGAGGGAACCTTGTTGGTTGATGTCAATTTTAATTTTTGAGCAATAGGTGCTTACAATTTACCAGTCATGCTTTTGAGGGTGTATGATGCTGCTGACTTTTGCTTTACAATTTGCAAAATTGGTGTTTCCTCACGAGATGATGCTAATTTCTGTGTTGTGCAATTTTGCAGCACCCGGGTGGTTGACTTGATCTGCCATATGGCATCTCATCATTAATGCTGCAGCAATATATTACGAGGCTTCCTCCAACATGTCTTGGTGGTGTCTTTGTTGTTAGTACGAGGCTAAATGAGAATAAATTCGTTCTATGGCGGAATTGACTGATCAATTTCATGGATGCTTGTACCTGGTTTCTTAGATCTGGTACTTACGCGTGTTGGTATACTGGATTTGAATATTGTGTTGCTAGTGTGTTGAGATATTTTGAAACAAAACTATCGGCTCTTATGCATATTCTGCACATTTATGTACCATTATGTGCTCCATGCTTCATACTTTGCTCGTCTCACTTGCATGTGCATGCTATGCGCATCGCCTCTCTCTCTCTCTCTCTCTCTCTCTCTCTCATGTGCGTACAATTGCGGTTTGGTGGAATAGAGAATGAATACTGCAAAAGAATCAGAAGCAAACAACTAAAAAAAAAAAAATGAAGCAGGTGGAAAAACTTTTTCCTTAATGGGAAGTTGAGGTTGTCCGAAGCGTTTAAAATATTTTGTGGAAGGGGGTATAGCAAATTTGAGCTGTCAATTTGTTGCAAGTAACTTTTACCCTAACAGTTCTGGTTTTACAGCGAGGTGTGGTGATGATTTTCGTTTCATTATTGCAGCGCTTAAATTGTTACAGCTGCTAAACGTTTTGCATCTTTGCCAATGTTTTAAAATTGGACAACCGGACACTGGACTGCTGGGTGATGATTGGATCATTGGATTAATTCGGTTCGACTTAATTTTTTCCTCTTCCTTATTTAAAATCACCAATTTTATAGCCAAAAAATAAAATTTAAGAATTTAAAAAAGGAGTTGTAAAATTATTTTTCAATCTATTTAACGAAACAATTGAACCAATAAGGTATAGCTGTGTTTTAATGTGAAAAAATGTAAAATAATATTAAAGAACGACAATTTTTTAAATGCTAATTAATTATTAAATTGGTGAATTAAGAATAGGTATTGATATTTTCTGAACACTGAAAAGTTGGAGTTCTCTTATATGCTACTCTATTATTTAGTCCACATTACTATTCATGATAAATAAAAAATATTTTCCAAACATCGTAGCGGTCCGCTGCCGTAGTAATTTTGGTGTTTTATGTGGTTTGACCCAAGTTTGACCAAGACAATCCCCACATTTTACCGGCAATTGTCATTTGCAGTGGTAGATCTCGTAATTTTGAAGAATACATACGTAGTAGTAGAGCGACCATTTTCAAAATTTTCTGAAATGTCGATCTCTCCGCCAATCTTCTTCTTTAATGTTCAAGAACTGAACCTTCTCTCTCCTTCATTATCAGTAACAACTAACTTCCTCGTGAGCTCCTTCTTTACTTTACCAAATGCCAGTCCTCCAAATCCATTTTCATCAAATTAGCATTAATACTCGATATTAAAATGGTGATAAATGTCCCTGATTAACTTTCCATATATGCTTGAATCTTTCCTTTTATCAGCTTATAATTGGGGATTTTTTCTTTGCCCACTCCACTTCACATGGCGACGTCGGCGTTCAAGTCCACCACTAAAAGAACGCCTATTGCCAAATCCTCGGCACCCGCCGCCACGGGTGAATCTTCTTCTTCTAGTCGGAGTAGCTCGATTCACCGTCGGTCTCGAAGTCTCAGCCGATTCTCCCGACCTATGCCTGTTCCGGGAGATGACTTTTCCGACGACGCACCGCTTCCTAGAGGGAGGTTTGTCAATACCGTTAGAGGATCGGGGTTTCCAGATATCACTCTTGATGATCTCGCTGTTAAGTTCTTTGATTCTGCTGATCGAGGTCGTTCTGGTTCGAGGACTGATGACGTCACCCCTGGGGATAGAATGAGTGTGTCTCAGAGAAGAGGGAGGTCTGTGTCGAGGCATAGCTCGAGAGTTGGTGAAGGGAAGGCTAGTGGTGGGAATAGCTGTGGTGGGGGACGGGTCAATTCGGAAAATAACTCGAGGAGGAGGCGATCGGTTTCGGTGGTTCGATATCAAATTAGTGATTCTGAGGTGAAATTTTAGCTTGCTTCCCTTTTATTAGTTCTATTAATGTGCTAATCCTCTTTAAATATGGTTATGAATACCTGTCTGAATTTTTTTTTCCATGTAAAAGTTTCTAGCTTTGGATCATGATTTTCTTGGATGAGGTAAAACTTTTATATGTATGCATTACAAGTAGCAAACTCTGGGATTGCATTTATGACGTTTAATAATTGCTTCATCAGTAACAAGTTAATGATAGTTTGGTGTTTCGGCCCTGTGATCAATGTTAATGTGAAAGTGAAATGGACCGATATGCATGTTAAAGCCAAGTGGACAACAATAATTACTTGATGTTATAGATTTTCATGGATCAGGAACTTTTCACAATTGCAGTTGTTAGGTAAAACTTGGGAAGAGAGGTACTAGCATGTTACAATTTACACTATTTGAGGGGTTTTTTTCATAAATTTTAGTTAGCAACTAACTTTGCAAGGATACGGTTGTTCATTATTTATGGGTACTGGATTATATTACATGCTTCATGGAGCTGAATATTTATGAACGTGTTCAATTGTAATTTCCGTTGCATCTTTGATTACCATGTATGGGGAAACTGATTGAATGTTCATTAAGGCATGCATATACTTGTGCTGAACAAGGGAATAGTTCAAAATTTGTCCAATCGGCTATCAAAACTTGTATATTTACTGTACTATAGTACTAACACCTAAGTTTATTTTATTTATCAATATTAAATTCTCTTTTGATTTAACCTTAAAAGAAGATTATAAGGAGAGGACTTTTGACTCAACTATCAATGCATCTCCAGTGTTTTTGCTGCATTGAAAATGTCTTTAGTAAGACTATGTTTGGATTTTAAGCATATGCCTTTACCTAGTTGGGGCTCGTCCATGCTTCGTGAGCATGTGAAAGCTTGAATGAGCATGTTTGAAACCACTTTAAGAATTTGTGCACAAACTAGTCTATTCTTGTACTAAAGCCTTTAATGCTGTGTGGATTATGCCATTGTCCATGGGTTAGAGAAATAAAGCCTGATCTTTTCTAAAATATGCCTTTTGTTCCTTGAAACGGCAGAGTGATTTAGATCATTCTCAGACTTCAGCAAATTGTGCTACTTTGAAGAGTTTCAACGGTAGAAGCAGCCAGGTGCCATTATCAAATAGGACAGGTGCTTCAAATCATAGGCAAGGACTTAGAAGGTCTCTGAGCCAAAAAGATCTGAAGAACCAGGATGGCTATTCTGTAAGCCTTATAATCTCTTTACGCTAGTTTATATTTGTAAATTCCATTTATGATTTATTTGTGGGGACAATATATCATGGATTTTGTGTATTAATGCTGATAGTCTGGCCTGATTCAATGACTGGCTTTTTTCATATGTATGTTTGTTATGTTAATTTCATGTTCATAATTTTTTCATCTGAGTTGTCTGAGAGCTGAACAAAGTTTATAAATGTTCATGGTCCTTCAGAGTCACTCATCAGTACTAACTGATGATGAAGGAAGAGATGCTCATCCCAATGTCCACGGCACCGAGAAAACAATACGAGCTGTTTATGCACAGAAGAAGGTTCGATTTTAATCTGTGACAATTGTATAATAGATATAGCGCTTGGTTTTCTTTGAGTGTCTGGTTGTTCTTGCATAATTTTACCACCTTTCTACATCTGCCACTTACTGCCAGTCCTTTTCATTCTTCAGGCTGAGCATCCCACTGCTGATGATATTGATATGGACAGTGGGCTATATGCAGCGATGCGAAAAGAACTAAGGAATGCAGTAGAAGAAATCAAAATGGAACTTGAAAAAGTGTGTAATGAAAAATCTTATGAACCTAATTTCCAATGTCTTCGTGTCCCTTAGTATGTGTAAAACTTGCTGCCTTTCTCCTTGTCGTTTGCTGAAACGTACCAAGATTTCCTTGTGATGTATGCAGGGCAAGAGAAAACCAAATACCTCTGGTTTGGCAAGGAATGACAGCTTGCAACCCAAAAGTTCTGATGTTCTTCAGGCCGTTTCTACTATTAGAAAGAATTATGCATCGAAGTTGGAACTGGTATGAAAAGTCAATTTGATATATGTCTTGTGTTTCCATGGGGTATTATTCTTCTACGAATTGTTAGCATCATAAACATGTGTGAAAGCATATCACATTAAAACTTGAGATGCCAACTTTGCTTTAGGCACTGTTTACTTATTCAGTAATGTCACAAGGTTCTAGCAACTTGTGTTTAAGGGTATTACAATCCTCCAAAGGCCTTTTAGAAGGAGCTGGTTCCATCTATCATCTAACATTAGCGCTTAACAAGCACATGTTCTTTATTTATTAAAATATGAGTATGTTAATATTGCAAGCTCTTAATCACAATGATATTCTGTGGAGGATTACTTTTCAGTGATATATGTGGTGTGAACGCATCGTAAGAAGACTGAAAACTTCAAAATACTATATGTTAAGTTGCCTTCTAAGAGCAAGCAGCAACTAGTTAGGATGATTTATACTAGTGCATGACATGGAGGTGCCTTGGTAAATTTTGTTTCTCATGGATCTTATTTCTTGACAGTCTGAGAAACGTAAACAAGAGTTATTATCAGAAATATTGTTGGAGGAGCAGCGAGGGAGGGAACTTAACATGATTGTGAAGGAATTGCTTCCTGATCCAAATAACAGTGTTGTGGAAAGACCAGCACGAACTCGGAAGGTACAAATTCTCTTCTGTATCCTTTCATTTCATAGTTGAATTCCCATACATTACTTGCCCATATAGCCGGACTAAAGAGAAGAAAGATTTTATGTTGATTGAAATAATGTGCAACATATACTCCAGAAAAGCAATGACAGAAGCAGGATGTCTAAGCGATTGACTGAGGAGGCAGAGAAATATATTGAAGATTTCATCTCAAATCTTGAAGATACAGATATCTCATCTATAGATGGGGAAAGGAGTAGCGACACGAGTTCAAGTTTAGGAGGATTACCGAAGACACAAAGTTTCCAAAGTCCAGTGATGTCCACCAAGTCTTTTCCTGTTGAAATGGACGGGGTTGTCCTGCCTTGGTTACAATGGGAAACTTCTAATGATGCTTCTCCTTTATCGAGCAAGAAATCAGAGTCAATGGCAACCCCACAAACAAAATTTTGGCAAGCTCCTCAGGTGATATTTCATTGGACCTTTTGCGTTCCCATTTTAATCTTGCTTAGCAATTTTACATGCTCATTTTGTTATGTAAGTCCTATCTCTGAATCCTTGCAAACTTATTTCGGATTTTCTGAATCTCTATCTCTCTGCATTCTTGTTAATAGGACGCCACCCCTATCCAAGAATTAAGTAACCATTCCATCAGTAGCCGTGGGAGTTGGAGTCCAGGAATTGATAGCTATTCTTCAAATATGAGTGGAGTGGCTGGAAATAAATTTGGGCATAGCCACATTTCAACAGGGTCACAATTTGATCTTGACGAGTATCTGAAGCGTCAAAGTGAAGAAGATTTTCTGTATGAAAGATGGAATCAACAACAGAGAATTCATTCAGGCAATCTCCTGCTTTGTAACCAAATGTTCTTTTAGCTATAAGCCACACTAATTTCTCTGTATAGATGTTTAGATTCTTCTTGTGCAGATAGCTGTTGAGGCCTTGAAACACACAGGTGGAATTTAGTAACTGTTTTAGAACTTAAATTTTAAATTTCAATGTTAGCTCGTTTAATAATTGTTTTTTCCCGCCCTTTTTTGGTAGAGAGCACTTAAAGATACCCATGAAACAAAAACATGACAAGCTCTCATTCAAACCATAGCAATTTTCACAAAGCATACTAATTTATTGATTCATCCTTAAACTATTTAGTCTTTCCATTTAAAAAATATTTGTATTATTTCAATATTTGATTTGAGCTAATATATAATATTTTCATAATTAGATAATTTTTTCTGTTTTTTTTTTTTTTAAAAATTTGACACTATCCTTTTTTTTTTTTTTTCTATTAGCTCTTTACATTAATTAATCTCTTATATAACTGTAAAATAATACATTAATACTTCTAGAATAGAAGATTAAATAATTTGATAAAGTTAAATATCAAAAACGAATTAATAAATTTATCGAAGAATAAGAATTGCAATGAGTGGGGTTTTTCTTCAATGTTGTTTGCATAAGCCATAAAGAAAGTAAATGTAGGTCTACGATTTATTAGGAGCTTCCTTGCATAAGCCAATCAGTGGGGTTCTGTTATTCGCTTCCTAAAAAATCTTGGGCCAAATCTTTTCAGTCAAGTTTTGAACTACGAGGGAATCTTTTTCCTATATGAACGATACGAAATAGTCTTCTCGTTAGAGGGACAGTTTTCCGTTTGTACCAAAAAGAAAAAAAAAAAAAAAAAACACATATGTAACCCACAGTCCAAAATTATTTAAAAAAAAAAAAAAAAAACTATTCTAAGTTTAGATTAACTAACAGTTTTAATTTGAAGTTGAAAAGGAAACTAACACCTGTTTTATAGTTAGTTCCCTTCGTAAGTTCCATTATCTCTACCGAGATAAACTCCAATCTGTTAAATCCACTGCATGGATTAGGATATATTATCTGCTTAAACAAAGCAATTAAGAAGAAATGGAAGAAATTCAAGTAGAGAAGGAAATGTCAAGTGAGAAACAAGTAGAGAAAAATCTGAATGACTGGCTTCCAATTACGAAGTCAAGGAACGCAAAATGGTGGTACTCTGCTTTCCACAATGTCACTGCCATGGTTGGTGCTGGTGTCTTGGGCCTCCCTTTTGCCATGTCTCAACTTGGATGGTACTTTCACTTCTCCTAATGAAAATTAATTACCTTAATCACTATATACGATAAAATTAAAACTAGCCACGAAAAGAACCTCTCCGCAAAAAGTAGGGAGAACACGGTGAGATGCTTGGTGCCCTTTCTTTATTATCATAGAACTGACTGAATTAATTTAATTTGGTTTCATTTTAGGGGTCCAGGAGCAGCCGTGATGGTGCTGTCATGGGTGATTACACTGTATACACTATGGCAAATGGTGGAGATGCATGAAATGGTGCCTGGAAAGAGATTTGATAGGTACCATGAGCTGGGGCAGCATGCTTTTGGGGAAAAACTTGGGCTTTGGGTGGTGGTTCCTCAGCAGCTGATGGTAGAAGTAGGGGTTAATATAGTTTATATGGTTACAGGAGGCAAGTCTTTAAAGAAATTTCATGATACTGTTTGCCCTGATTGCAAACAGATTAAAACCACTTATTTCATTATGATATTTGCCTCTGTTCACTTTGTTCTCTCCCATCTCCCAAGTTTCAATTCCATCACTGCTGTCTCTTTTGCTGCTGCTGTTATGTCCTTGAGGTATATTTATCTATAAAATACATTCATTTTTTGTCAGCTAAGTATCTATAAATGGACCCATTTATGAGTTGTTTACATGTTCGATATGCGTACAGTTATTCAACAATTGGTTGGGTAGCTTCAGCGCACAAAGGGGTTCAGCCTGATGTGCGATATGAACCCAGGGCATCAACTTCAACAGGACAGCTTTTCGGCTTCTTTAGTGCTCTGGGGGATGTCGCCTTTGCGTTTGCAGGGCACAATGTCGTTTTGGAGATTCAGGCAACAATTCCTTCCACGCCTGAAAAGCCTTCGAAGAAACCCATGTGGAAAGGCGTTATCTTTGCCTATTTAGTTGTTGCTTTGTGTTACTTCCCTGTTGCTTTTATTGGTTACTTGGTTTTTGGAAACGAAGTTGAGGACAATATCCTCATTTCACTTGAAAAACCTTGGTGGCTCGTCGCTGTTGCTAATTTATTCGTCGTCATACATGTCATCGGAAGTTATCAGGTACAAAAACTTATTCTCTAGACTGTCATGTTTTCGCCGTGCCGGTTTTTGACAAATGGCGGTTGTTGCTATATATCTTGTAGATTTTCGCCGTGCCTGTTTTTGACATGTTAGAATCATTTTTGGTATTGAGAATGAAATTCAAGCCAAGCTTAATTCTTCGGTTTATGACTCGAACTTCATATGTTGGTGAGTATTATTGAATGGGTTTTCCTTATGTAATATAAGCAAGACAGTCATCTTGATCAATACTTTGGAAAACCATTGGTGCAGCTTTGACAATGTTTCTTGCCATGACATTCCCATTTTTTGGAGGGCTTCTCAGTTTCTTTGGAGGATTTGCTTTTGCTCCTACCACATACTATGTAATATTTAAACAAGACATGCAATTTCTTCTCTTTTTCTATATTATTTTGAAATTTCTAATTATCTTGATTATCATTTGGCAGCTTCCTTGCATCATGTGGCTTGCCATATACAAACCCAGGAGATATAGTTTATCCTGGTTTGCAAATTGGGTATATATAACTAACTCTTCGTTAACTGATGTTAAAGCCAGTTAATTTGCATTTGTCAATTACTTCTCATTCCCTAAACTTGTTTCAGGTGTGCATCACTTTGGGTGTCCTTTTGATGGTTTTAGCTCCAATTGGTGCACTAAGGCAATTAATTCTTCAAGCAAAGGACTTCAAGTTTTATTCTTAGAGTTTCCTCCATAAGGGCCTTTTGCTTTTAGCATTTCTTTTTTGTTCCTGTTTTAGTGTCCTTATTTTTCTTTTAGGAACCCTTTGTTATTGTTACCATTATTTTCTAATGTGTATATAATATGACAATTTTATTTTTTTTTTTCCTTCTACAATTCAATTATTCATCCTTTAAACATCTTGAAATAAGTTAAATTTGGCTGTTAATGGAAATAAGTTGAATGCTTGACATAAATAAATACCGTAACCGCTTTTACTTTAACCCAGTCGTTGGGGGAGAATTGTTTATCCATTGCCATTCCCACCAAATGCGAGTCCTGCAGACCTCTCATCTTTTCTCTTTCCCTAAACCCCTAAACCCTACGCCTAACCACTGCCACCGAAATCACCACCGTCAGTGGCGTCCTTTGTTCTCAAAAACCATAGTTCCCTCCTCCTCCACCACCAGCTTACCACCTCCAAAATGCTATAGCTCTGACGAATTCCCAGTAGACGAGACCTTCACCCAAATTTTCGGGCCCAGAGACGACGCAAAAGAGGAAGAATGGCGTCGTAAGAACTGGATCGAGCGCGGGTGGGCTCCTTGGGAGGAAATCCTTACTCCTGAAGCTGATTTCGCTCGCAAATCACTCAATGAAGGCGAAGAGGTTCCTCTCCAGTCGCCGGAAGCCATTGAAGCTTTCAAAATGCTTTCCCCTAGGTATCGACTCAAAAAGATTAAAGAAATGGGACTCACCGAAGACGAGTGGTACAAGAAGCAATTTGAAATTAAGGGAGAAATACCCGAAAAGCTGGAGACTCTTTGGGCAGGGCCACTGGTTCTCAGACACGTGCCTCCTCGAGATTGGCCTCCTAGAGGCTGGGAAGTCGACAGGAAGGAGCTTGAGTTTATAAGGGAAGCTCATAAGTTGCAGGCAGTTAGAGTGGGAATTAAGGAACTGGAGAATCGAGAAACTACTGATACTCAAGGAATGTGTTTAGATAGATATAAGATGTTCTTGAAGCAGTATAAAGATTGGGTTGCCGCTAATAAGGATAGATTAGAAGAGGAGTCTTATAAGGTATTCACCCGAAGGAAAATTTTCTTCTCTCTCTTTTTTTTTCCCTCCAGATTCGACTACAATAGGCTACTTTTACTTGACTAAAATTTAGGATGATGCTCAATTTTCTTGCCGATACAGCATGATCAAGATTATTATCCTGGCAGAAGGAAAAGAGGGAAAGACTACAAAGAAGGCATGGTAGGACCTGTTGCAAATTTTCCTTATTTGTATGCTTATTTGTTGATTGGTTGTCATAGAAAGATGATCGGCGTCTTTTTTTTTTTTTTTTTTTTTTTTTTTTTTTTTTTGGGGTTTTATGATTAGTTTTTTTAA
>CANUEP010058769.1:0-11408 GCA_947857235.1 Jatropha podagrica | reverse complement strand
CATTCAAAGCCCTCTAAAGAGGCCTATCGAACTACGTTGACTTTGATCTTCCATTCAAACGGAAGTACGTAGGCACGTTTGGGATCTAACCCCGAGCGACAAGTCGAAATCATCTAATTCAATCATTCACCCTGCAAAGCATCCACTCATAGGTTAGTTCACCAGCATGACATAGTCTCGGGATCCATCTCGGGTTTGCACACCATGCTTTGACCATTGGGTAATTAATCTAGTAATTAGGTTAATTAAAAAATTGGAGTCATTTAGGGTTTTTCCTAGTTTACCCTTAAATAATTAAACAAGGTGGCGACTCTCATAAATTAAGTGCATTTCTATCCATTTGTCATACGCATTTCCCCATCGCGAGTGCATATGGTGGGGTAGGGGTTCACAAATGGATGACATTATAATATGATGGAACTTAAGATGATCTAATATGAATATTTAGAAGTGCTGCGTATCCAATTGTATTGATTTGGAGTATTAGGATTTGGAGGATTATATTTGGAAGTACGTTGTTTTTGTTTGTTTGGTAAGTTTCATTTTTAAAGGAAACTTTTGCGAATTTTTCGTAGAAATTTTCTTAAATTTTTATTTTTAAAAACATATTACTTGCTTTCATATAAAAACTTAACCATTTCTAATACATGATTTAAAATTATTAAGTAAGATAAGACAATGCTCAAGCACCGAATATAGCACACACCGTTTAATCTTCTGAGATTGGGCAGTGAATGTTACATTCGGGACAATCTGTTTGCCATTTCTTAATGTATAACTATGCCTGCTGCTGCACAGGTTGTGGAGGTGGTTGTGCCTGCATAAATCTGGCTAAGATGGAGGAAAAATTATAATATGTTTTTTTTAAGTCTTTTGCCACCTGAGGGTCAGTGACCTGAGGTTGGCTAGAACTACTAGGATTATTGCCTTGACTAAAAATATGAGGGGTGACCAACCAATTAAGCGGAGATTGAGATCCAGAATGTTGGACATATGGATTTTGAGCGCCATTGCGGTCATGTGGAGAGCTAGGAGAAGCCATTGTAGGAAGAAAAGTCTGTTTTGTCCACGCTCATCGCATCAATTTGATGATTGTAATGTTTAGTATGCTTTTAATGTGTAAGACAAAATATATCTTATGTCTTGTTTCCTATTACATTCCCTTTATATAGTATAATTTCAATCCTAACTACTAAAGCTAAAAATTTAATGAAAATGTCGGGCAATATTCTTGGCTTTTAATGACTTTTAATGATTTCTTTTAACCAGATATTTATTGAGCATTACAATATTTAAACTTTGCTCATAAACGATGTTTGGGTATATCTCTATTCAGGTGTTATGGTGTCAGGACCTCATGTCACTTCCACTGCTTGGCTCTTGATTTAGTTAAAAATACCACTCGGTAGATACCGAACAAATTCTTTGTCTATCAATTAACATTAACATTCATATGTTCTAAAACAGATAGTTGTGATTTTCACGAATAAAAATATGAACAGCTTCACATGGCATTTGCAAGAAATTATTTAGTTAAATGGTAGAATATTGACCATTAGCCTAATTAACTATCCTCCATTTCACCAGATTTTTCCATTTTAATGTTTGTACTTCATAGCCTTTGCTAAATTAATATCACCCTCAATTCGGGCTTGGAATCTACCAAGTTGGTGTCTATCAAGAAGTACCCACAAGAAAAATCTTATAAAAACAAATTAATTAGACTTATACTATTACACTATTTAATATAATCAATCAATCATTAATGGGTTTATCATGTAACAGGCCACATGAAATTAACAAACCATTGATAGTTAAACAACCTTGGCAAATGTCAGACAACTTATGAAGGTTAACATCTTCCTAAAACAACCTGACAGAGGCCAAAGCTTTTGACAAGGAACTGAGAATTATTCAATAGCAAATGTAAACAGATGAAAATTAACAACTCTTTATTTTTATTCAAGTAAATCATGATTATATATGTCAATAAACTAATTAACTATTCTCTTATATTTTATGAAATTACTTATTGATTCTTTAGATATCAAATTTACCAGCCGTGCAGCAAAATTCAAAAAAAATATCTATAACCAAGAAATTAAAGAATGTAAATCTAGAAGTGAAATTGCAAATAAGAATCCGAGTGCACCAAAATCAATAAAAAAAAAAGACATTTTTATACAATCAATAATCAAATTTATCTAATTAGGTATAATTTCAATAAGAATTACACTTGCAGCCTTTTTGAATTATAGCATGAAAAGAGATCACCTAAATGCTCATGGCTTTCTTGTTAGACTTAAGCTGGTTTCCTGCTAGACGAGTGTGGCAACTTTGAGGTGTATTTCACTGCCATCGCACTAATGGATAGACTCACAATTATTCTATAATCTGAACGTTGTCCTCCTTTTTATGGTCTATAAGGTGTCTTATATAGCTATGAAATGAGGATTGTTGCCCACCTAATTCTTGATATGGTGGAGATGTGGAACCGGATAGAGTGGAAATTTTATCCCTATTGTGTCCGGGTAAATATCTTAGATAGGTGTTATTATTTATTCTATCACCTAAGTTGACCGCCAAATACCAAACAAAAACTTCCCACTTTGATAAAACATAACGCTTTATTTGATTTCCTTAGGCATTTTCCGAGTCTTTCGTAAAACAAAAGATTAACAAAAGATTATATATCCACAGCTACACGTTTATACAATTCAGAAGGCAGGCGAGGGGTTGCAACTGCTTGTAATGGAGTCCTCATGTAGGTCACAAGTCCTGGATTTTCTGACATGTCAATTTCCTCTGGCTTCACACCCCCAGGTGGTGTCCAACGAAAATGGTGCAATAAGTGACCTAACATAGACGTTACCAAATTGATACCGAGTTGGGCACCAGGGCACACTCTCCTTCCAGCACCAAATGGGAGCAGCCGGAAATCATGACCCTTCATGTCAACATCCTCCTCCAGGAACCTCTCCGGCCAGAACTCCCCTGGGTTCTTCCAGACAGCCGGATCACGAGCTACTGCCCACACATTTACATGGACATTTGATCCCTTAGGTATGTCATAGCCACCAATTTTGACATTAGAATTGGCACGGTGTGGAAGCATTAGTGGTGTTGGTGGGTGCAACCTCAGTCCCTCCTTGGCTATACATTGTAGATATGGGAGACTTGAGAAATCAACCTCTGTCATCACTCTTTCAAACCCAATCACACGGTCTAGTTCCTCCTGAGCCTTTTGTTGCACCCTTGGGTTCTTAATTAGCTCAGCCATTGCCCATTCTACTGTTATTGCAGTCGTGTCCATGCCTGCAGTAATCATATCCTGCAGTAACCATAGCAGCATTGAGTTAAAACTTACAATAAATTTAGAAATACACTAATTGGTTAATTAATAAATAATAGGCAAAGTTACAACGTACCCAAAGAAGTCCAATAATGGTGTCTTCGCTAAGGTCATATTTCTCCTGCAAAGTAAGCAATGCGTCAACAAAATGTTGCTTAGCACCTCCACTCTTTTGGCGAGCAAGTGTATGCTCTTCCATTATAGCTCGAGTGAGGCGATCTCTTCGTGCTCCATGCTTGGCAAATGCCTCCTCTTCTAATGGGAACATCCAGCGAAGCCATGGAATATGCTCTGCCATGGCAAGTGATGCACCTAGCTTAAGTCCGTTGGCCACAATTGCCTTAAATTGTTGACCTTGCTCATCCATTATGCCTTCTGAGTTCACGAATCGCTTACCGAACGCTAACCTTGTTATATTGTTGAATGCAACTGCTCCTAAATACTTCTTCACTAGCAAACTCTTTCCATTATTTTCTGCATTTTGTTTTACAAGCATTTAGCTTATGTCAATTAGCAAAAAACTGAAGGAGGGTGAAAAGTAGCAACAGCAAGTAAAGTAGCAACAGCAAGTAAAGTAGCATAGGCGTTAGGTCACTATTGTGGGCTTGAGGCCCAATTTATTATCTGGAATCAACTGTAAGCCCATCATTTGTATTAGGGAAAAAGAGAAATGCTTTAAGTGAAGCATCGGCCAACAGAGTTGGTGTACCTAAAAGTGGAACTAATGAATGTTTTATTAGTTATTATTATCTCAAACATGTTGATGGTGAGAAAGCATTATTTTGTTGTTAGTGGGTCACCACTCCCAACCGTCTACGACGGAAGCAAGCTGTGTGAAAGACTGCTTTTAAATATGTTGGGTTGGGGCAAAGATCTAAGATTAAGGGAACAAATTTTTGGATACTTGCATTAAGAACATAAATAAATGGTTAAGGAAAATCTAGAAAATTATGCAAGTTTTGAGTTCAAACCACAATAGTTATGGCAGCTTTAACCCTTTCCTTAAACTTTAATTCTATGACTAAGATTTTTGTCTCTGTCCTTGACTGTGTGGTTGGTTCTGTTTCGAACAATTGCTTCTTTTAGATAAGTATGACTTTTTATGCTCCATTTGATCTTAACTTTTTGTTTCTTAATAGTTCTTTATAAATTTTGTTTTTAGCAGAAAATAAATAAAACAATAACAGTATAAAAATGAACTCAAATTTTCTTTCAATTTATTTCTAATTTAATATAACAGGGCTTGCATAAACTTATTGATATCCCAAATATTTATAACCGACTCATAAATTCATTTAAAATTTAAAATTTTAATTTTATGGCAACGTAAATTTTGTAATGATACATTACATATTAAAACTTATAAATTTTTTAGTAATATTGTACATCTACGATCATAATATTTAAAATTTTTATATAAAATATTAATTTTATGTGCATCCCAAATAAATTTTAAATCAATAATTTTTAAGCTTTATAATTATTTAATTCGTGTTTCATTAATCTAATTTTTTAAATTAAAGTGTTTAATAGAATTAATAATATTTTTATAAGAAATTACTGAATAAATTTAATTTTATAAATTGAAATAATTGTGTTAAAAAAATTAAAATAATAAAATTTAAGGGTGAAATATTTTATTCTCTCTAAGATGATATGCACTGGCTGAGAGTCTGCCGGGTGCTACATCATAGTCACATGGTCACACTGCGAACGCTAATGTGTTTCTGAATTAGATATATATACACACACACACAGCCACAGGTCTCTTACCGTCAATTTAGCTATCAAAAACAGCCTCCAATTTTGACCAATGAATGTGCATATCCTAATAGAAAAAGGCGCACTCATCAGTTTTGTTGAGATTTAGAAAGCAATTGTTTGGTTACACCTACACGTTGTTACTTTCGATTGATAATTTAAAAATTTTATAAATTAAAAAATTAAAAGAAACTTTTGTGAGTAACAAAATAACAAATTTTGCTATGCAATGATTTGAATAATTATGATTCCAATTTACTCCACAAAATAATTTTATAGACAGACTAACTGTGATTTTCGTTATTTTAGTTAATAATAAATTTCATTTTTATTCTAAAATATAAATCATTTTTAGTATTTTTAAAAATAATAAATAATATTTTTTAATATTACTTTTATTATTAGACAATAATTACCTTCACAAATAATTTTTAATTATTCTCAATTTTATTTTAAGGGAAAATTAATTATTTTTTTAATTCCGTAAAAAAACTTTAAAGAATATATAGAATATATGATATATTATAAATTACAAAGATACCTACTGACTTAATTTTTAATAAAAAAAAATGAAATGCAGCCAACTAAAATTAAATAGCAAATAGTCATACTAAAAAGTTGAGAAGCAATCATGGAATAGGATATGAAGATAAAAAATGGTAAACCCCTAATTGTTTGGTACAAAAATGGAAAAAGAAAAAGAAAAAAAGAAGAAAGGAAAATAATTAAGCGTACCAGGATTGGTGCAGTCAATGAAAATAGATTCAACCATGGCCGTAACCTCGTCTTCCCTAATAGGTCTCAAAGCCTCGAGTCTCTTAGGAGTGAAAAGCTCAAGAGTACAAACTTTCCTAACCTTCACATAGTGAGGTCCATAATCGGCCCATATAAGATCTTTCCCATCTCTGCTAAACTTGGCAGCCGATCTACTTCTGTGTCTATCAGCTAACTGTTGATCATTTTCCTTTAGCACTTCTCTGGCCAATTCTGTGTTCGAAACGATCACGTTTAACGTGGAACCGAACCAAACTGAAATGATCGGACCATAAGACTGAGCCCATTCTGCGAAGCAACGGAACCGAACAGGCTTTATGTCGTAGAGGTTGCCGACGATTGGCCATGGGCGTGGGCCGGGAGGGAGTTTGAAGCGTAGATGGTGATAGAGTTTGTACGCTAAGAAGATGAAGAGGATTGAGAATGACATTAGGAGGAGAGCCATATTGAGGAAACTGATAAAAAAAAAAAATTGATGGCTATAGGAAAAGAAATGGGAGTAGAGGTGTTGATATATAACAGAAGGGCAGAAGGGGGGTTGGTGAGGGATAGAGAGGAGTCAAAAGTGACCAACCTAAAGGGTGATGTGCCATTTTCGGCTGGATTGGTGTAGTCAGTGAGTTTTTGTTTGGGACGGCCCATTAGCTTGTATAACGTAGCAATAGAGCGTGTTGGTCACGCGCTTGGTGAGCTAGTGGATTAGGTTTTTTATTAGTTGTTGGTGGTTGGTGAAGTGATTTATTCATTTCTTTTAATTTGTTTATTTTATATTTGTGTGCGAAGGAATCAAAGGTTGGTGAGATGGTAGGCCGTTCTTTCTGGTGTCTCAGCCCACAGATCAGAGATCGAAATAATACAAAAATCGAAAGGAACTAATTGAGAGGTCAGTGCACGGGAAGGATAAAATTAGGTGAGTTCCTATGATGCACGTACGCTTACATTATACATGATGTATATGTAATATTACTCCATGCACAAATTACCGAAGTGCTTCAAATGCTCAAGAGAGTGGGAGAGTATTTAAAAGGCGGCATAGCAGTGCATTTTGAGATATATATATATATATAAAAGAAGAGAAAAAAATTCATTAACTAAAAATTAATCCCATAAAAATTCTAGTGTTCTTCTTTTTTTATAATAAATTCAACAGTCCTTATCTTATCCTTAAATACAAAAAAAGAAAATTGAAGTAAAATATATTAAAAACAATAAAAAAAATATAAACTAAAAGGAGAAATATACAATTCATTTATTTTCTTATAATTTCTCACCTCCCAAACAGTAAATTTTTTCCTTCTTCGCCCTTTGCTATCTTCCCTCAGCAACATAAAACTCATAAATTCCATTTTTCTGCATCAAGAACTCAGACCTGAACTTGAAACCAGGTAAGTAAAAACTGATTTCTTCACCGTATGATACAAAAACTACTGGTAATAGTAAATAATCGGTCTTTGCTAAAAGCAAATAGATCCAAAACCCAAATGATGCAATCTATTCATTGCATCACTACTTTACACAGATCCAAAAAAAAAGTTTCAAATCCTAATAGATCAATTAAATCCCTAAATGCCCTAACCATCAAAGCTATAGAAGGCATGGCCTAGTCTCTTTAGTGCATAGATAAAATTCATTGCCTCTTCAAGAAAAATATTCAAATTTTCGCAGTAAGTTTTCTACCCATTATTCAATGAATAAATAAAGAAGAAAAAAGAAAAAAAAAAAAAAAAAAAAAGCTCAATTTACCCTAAACTTGGAGGTCATATTGAATTTGCACATAATTCACCTTTTTAACCTAAAAACTCACTGCCTTGCAAAAACCAGACCAAATTGTGCTGTTTTTCCTTTGGGGCAGCGCACATGATAAACACACAAGAGGATGTCTTTGAAATATGAAAAATGGAGCTACAAGAAAAATAGGATACTTTTGATTCTAGATTTCATCACATTACATTCAAAATCGCACAAAATGCACAAATCTATATACAAAGAACACAAGTTATATCATTTAAACCAAAAATCAGTAACTAATGGAGAGATCAGTTCATAAGAGACATAAACCACTGTAGAAAAATTCTTGGGATTTATGATATTTCAATGAGGCATTGAAGCAAATCCACAGCAAATGAAAGCAGTCCGAGATATGCAAGCTCCTAGGACAATTAATAAGGTACAAAAATTGAATGGGAGAATCACCACATTAGAGCGATGCATTTCTTGTTCGGCAAAAAGGTGTCTTCCGTTTTATAAAATTTTGAAAGACATGAAAAGTTTTAAATGGACAGAAGAATGTAGTGAAGCATTTGAAAGCTTAAAAAAGTTTTTGATGGCTCCCCATTGCTTAGCAGAACAAAAGAGGGAGAAGCGCTGTACTTATATTTATCCGTGGCTTTAGAACTTATAACTTCGGTCATAGCCCGAGAAGAAGGAACCGAGCAATATCCTATTTATTATGTAAGTAGGATGTTACGAGGAGCTGAGGTAAAGTATTCTCAATTAGAAAAATTAGTATATACAGTTTTAATAACTTCTGTAAAATTGCGTCATTATTTTCAAGCACACACTATTTATGTACGAACTAATCATCCTTTGAGAAAAGTCTTGCATAAGGTTGAAACATTAGGTAGGATGGTTGAATGGGCTATTCGGTTGAGTGAATTTGACATCCATTATGTGCCAAGGGTAACTTTAAAAGCACAAGCACTTTCAGATTTCATCCTCGAGTTAATGGAAACATCCAAATAGGAAAAATGTGAGGTAAGACAATGGTGTTGACAACTTTACACAGATGGTTCAGGGAATCAATCAGGTGCAAGAGTGGGAATTATTCTAAAAGGGCCGAGCAAAATGAAGTTCCAGTACGTTGTACAACTAAATTGTGAGGCTACTAATAACATGGCTGAGTATGAAGCTTTGGTAATAGGCATTAAATTGGCTCAAGAGGTAAGACCTGAATAATTGCTTTTTTTTTTCTGATTCTCAATTGGTTGTGAACTAGTTGACAGATACCTATGAAGTTAAAGAATCGACCCTTGTCAAATATAGAGCCCTGACAATTCAATTACTCAACCTATTAGAAAAATGGGAAATTTAGCAGATTCCTCGAGCCGAAAATGAAGAGGCAGATAACTTAGCAAAGATAGCGGCTTCAAAAGTTGAGAGGAAGCAAAATACAATACCATTTGAAATTCAAAATCATGCAAGTATTGCACAGGAATCTGTCTCTATAGTATTACCCTTGCAAGGATGGATGAAGCCCATTGTAGAATATTTGGATCAAGGGATTTTGCTTCCAGACAAAAGAGAAGCAGTTAAAATTTCTAGAAAAGCAACCAATTATGGATATGAGGATTCGACATTGTATAAAAGATCCAAGACTTACCCCTGGGCAAAATGTTTAAGTGACGAAGACACCCGATATGTGCTTGATGAAGCTCATGAAGGCTTGTGTGGGGCTCATGAAGGGGCTGATTCCTTGGTTAGGAAAATTTTACAACATGGGTATTACTAGCCCACTCTAAGAGCAGATGCAAAGCAAAAAGTCTGAATATGTAAGCAGTGTCAGATCCACAGCCCTATACCCAGACAACCAGTGGTGCAATTGCAGCCTCTGGGTAGTGCGTGGCCATTTGCACAGTAGGGGATATACATATTAGGCCCATTCCCCAGAACAGTTGGGCAAAAAAAATTTATGGTTATGGCAGTAGATCACTTCACAAAGTGGGTGGAAGCAGATTCACTATCAACAATAACACCAAGAAAAATTATATCGTTCTTCCAAAATAATGTAATTTTGTTATATGGAGTGTCAAACAGCATTGTCACTAATAATGGAAAACAATTTGATTCATCCCTCTTTCATGATTTTTGCGATAAGTGGAAGATCACATTGCATTTTACATCAGTTGCACATCCACAAACAAATGGATTAACAAAGGTGCCTAATCGAATTATTTTGCAGGGGATAAAGAAAAGGTTGGAAGTAGAAAAATCAAATTGGGCAAGTGAATTAAACAATATGTTATGGGTAGACCGAATAACTCTAAAACGTTCAACTAGGGAAACTCCATTCTCTTTAGTTTATGGAGTAGAAGCAGCAATTCCAATTGAAATAGTAGCACCAAGTGTCCCAACCATGCATTTTGACTAAACAAGTAATCAAGAAGCCATGAGGATCAACCTCGATCAATTAAACGAACAAAGAGACCAAGCGAACATAAAGGCTGAAGTATGCCGAATGAGAATGATCTGCTTCTACAATAGAAGAGTTAAGGAAAGAAGTTATCGACCAGGTGATCTAGTTTTAAAAAAATACAGAGATTACAAAAGGATCTGCTGGAGTTGGAAGGTTAGGTCCAAACTAGGAAGGACCATACGCAATAACACAAAAGATAGGCCTGAGTGCCTATAAAATTAAAAATGTAAACGGCAAAGATCTGCCATGAACATGGAACGCAGAAAACCTGCGAAAATATTATGTATGAGGTATTAGAGGAAAAACACATTTTTTCAACCTAATTGTTAAGACCTTAAGAAAACGGATGTAAAAGGGGATAGCTTGGGCAAGCTATTGGGTTATAGTGGTCCTAACAAATATGTTTTTTCCTATTTCTCCCGAATGAATAAAAGAAAGATTTCTTATATTGATTTTTTCATCTCACAAAAATTTAAAGGGCAAGGAAGATAAAATTGCTCTAGACAGTTGAAAATTAAATCATGAGCCTAAGTAAGCTCAAGATAGAAAAAGAGTTACAGAACTCACAAAGTAAATGACCAAAAAGTAAAAAGTATATTTAAACTAAAAATAAGCAGACAACTGCATACAACTAATTCAAATACAATTATTCTAAATCTTGGTATTCCGGAGAATGGGCAACCACATTATTGTCCGGGTCCACAAAAGGCATTTCACTGATGAAATCAAAGTTGTCATTGGGATACCAAGCCTGGAGAGCAGTAGTGACTCACTCTTGAAAGTTGTCAACGGTATCTACTATCTTATTAAGGGCATCATCAGCTTCCTTTTGGGCAACAACTAAATATTTTCTCAATTGATCACGTTCTTCCTCAGCCTTAAGCTTGGCTTGTATTAATTCAGCTTTTTCTTTCTCTAATTAAACCTTTTCTTTCTCAAGTTGAAGATTTTTTTAGTTTGTGATCAAAGTAGTATCAGTCACGCTCTTGTATTCATCATTGAGTCTGTAACAGACTGATTTTCTTTTATTGTCGGTAATAGTGATTTACCGGTCTGTGAATAGTACCATCGGTCCGGGACTTGGTATTATTTTAGTCCGGAGAAATTACGATGCATAGTTAATATTTTCTTTACTATTTTTGGAGCATGTTTGTATGATTTAGACGGGTAGAAAATATTTCATAAATATTTTTGGAGAGTTTATGTATTAAATGCGTAATATTTCTAGTGTGGTATATTAAGAAATAAATGAGGAATTATTTTAGTGGAGTTCATTTAATTAATTGGTGGAGTTAAATAAGAAGTAGAAGAGATTTATTTGAGAAATAT
>CANUEP010058744.1:0-10498 GCA_947857235.1 Jatropha podagrica | reverse complement strand
GAATGCCACGTCATCAAGTGCAAAACCGTTTTTGGTTTATTATAGAAGGAATAAATCAGCAACGAAGGGGAGCGGTGTGCAGCAAGGAAGGGATTGAGACAGCTCAGCATGTTTGTTAGGAATGATTCTATATATATATATGTTAGCAGTAATCATGTAAAGGCATCTTTTATTCTCTTTTGTTGTATTGAGCAGAGTATCTGCTTCGGTCTCAAGTCCTGGGGGCTGTTTACAGTCATTTTTTTGTCTCTCTCCATTGTTATCTTCAACTTTCTTCATCTAATACTATTACTACAAAATCTGCCCTTCAATCAATTCTGTTTCTCCTTACTGTTCTTGCGTTCTAATCTCTATCATTATGTTCCTCTTTTGTCTAGGCATGATGTTATGATACCTAATTACTAGCATTGCCGTTCAAAATTATAAATAAAATGAAAAAAGAAACCAGGAGCCTAGGGAGCCGAAAGAGGACCCTGAAAAACATTGGAAGACAGATTTGAGGAGCATGTATGTAGGAAAACCAGAAAAAAAGATGTCCCAAGACATGTTATCCTCATGAGCATCAAATTCATAATTAGCATTATTTTTAATACAGAGCATTGATTGAAAAGAGAAAAAAAAATTGTGATGATCATTGTAGTAGGAAGAATAACAGTGAGCTGGACAGAAACATCACAGATACTAACCCTACTATGGCTCAAATGATGCAAAACAACAATGCATTCAGGACGTTGTTTTTTCCCCCCTACAATTTCCACCTCTCATCCATTCATCAGACACTTATTAGCTAACTTTGATTTTAAATGTTTGGTTTGTGCAACTTCTAGTGTAGTACGTCAGAATGTGGTTAATTCTCAGTTATACATTTTGAAGTGGAAATATTTAACTTTTTGACAGCTAAATCATTCCCAATAAATATTGATTCATGGTAATGCCAAGAACTATTAATAAGGACTGATTATTCAACAAAATATTAGAATATTATAACAGGCAATTGAAATACACGACTTTGCCCATGCATTTTTGAGAAAATACACTGTTTTATCCCTATCTTTTGCATCCGTTACACTATTATATCCTTCTATGAATTTTTTGTACATTTTGGCAAAATATAAGGACATCATCGTAATTTTCCCTTCCAAAAAACATGTCTACATCTGTGACTAGGTCAGGGGGAGGAAGAGTTAGGTCTGATATAGGTCTGTTACACACTATATGTGGATAAAAATTTAAAGAAGTTCAATGCAAGCCCTCCAAAAAAATATTTACGGAGAGAAATTTTCATTTTAAATGCCATTTAGTTTAGAGTCATGCTTAATTGTACCTCAGGATGTTAGAAAGCAAATAATAAGAGTTTTAGTCAAGCGAGGTTTTCAAAATATATATACATATATATACATATATATATATATCTTTTTTTGATGGAGAGGATTCTGCTTCTAATGAGGTAGAACCAAAACAAAAAGGAAAAGTTGTTACAGGGCTTTTGTGAGAAGAAAATATAATAGACTCAAGAGAACTCAAACAATTATTCAGATGATGAAAAGAAATTTGATGGAAGAAATTCTATCCCTAATTTATGCTACTTACACCTTAATTTTCAGAAAAAGATTTTGGAAAATGATTGAGTAACAAGTCTTAAGACTAAATTATGTCTCATCAAAGTGCTTAGATCGATGGATTCAGACGAGAAAACCAATTGTGGATCAATTATGAAAAGATGGACTATGCAAAAGAAAAGATAAAACCCAATTTCAATAATTTTACAAGAAGGTAAACAAACAAAATTCTTATTTTTAATTTTCTTTCAAACTTTGTTATTTTATTTAATGCATAATCAACTTTTGCTAATTCCTTTTTTTTTATCTATGAGCCTATGCGGAAAATAATTGATGTAAGATGAGAGCCTACTATTTGAACTATCATAATTATTATAGTCCCAATTTTCAAGGTTGATGCAGAAATTATGTGTGGTAATATAATTGCATTCAAAGAATGGTATCAAATCCAGTTTAGAGATGCAAGATAATATGCAAATTGAAATTTTCAAGGATGCAAAAGGTTTATCAAGTATTAAATTGTTGAGCTGCAATGGTAGCTAGGCACAAGAAATCTCCATCTAAGTGTGGGATTCTTATGGGGTAAATGCCCTAACTTTCAAAAATTTGCAATTCGAATATTGAGTTAGACTTGTAGTTCTTCTGGTTTCACACATACTTGAAGTGCATTTGAAATGCTAATAAATAAATATTATGACATTAATGAGTCAATATTCTTTATTACGTAAGTATATTTATTTAGTATTTGTTTTTTTAGAAAAAAAAAAACGACCTTTGCAGGTTAGATACTTTGACAGTGGAAGGTGTCAAAAAGATATGAGCTAGGCCTAAAACTATATGGAGGAAGATCGTCTTGAAAGATTCTTGGCACCTGTGCAGATTTAGCTGTAAACAGAGTAAAAAGGAGCCAAATGATTCATTTAGCTGAACCCAACCAATTTGATATTAAAGTTTAGTTGTTGTTATTGTTGTTCACCTCTGTAGGTTCACAGAAGAGAAGAAACCATTTGCACCAAAAGGACATGAATGATTGGTCTTTGTCATGGATAATATGAAGTTACAAGAGAGGTAAGATAAAAGATATAACAGGCCAGTTTGTTTTGAAGAAGTAAAGCCTGATTACGAGAGGATAACTGAAGAAACAGATTTTATTTCATCATCAAGTAATGATTCTTTAGGTGCTCTTGAAAGTGGAGCAAGAAGTGCCACAAATGAAGAAGGTGAAAGTGGTGGAAATGAAGTAGCAAATGAAAATATAGGAAGTCATAAAATAGAAGACAATTGAGAAATTCATGACTTGGACTTGAAGGGTATCGAACATGAACTAGAACAAGTGGAGGATTTGGGAGATGATTACATTGATGTAGGATTAAATGGCCATGATAACATTGGTGGTGGTGACTAAGGGGATGGTGGTGATGAGAACAATGATCGTACAGATGTTGACGATGATATGGAGGGTGTTAGTTAATGAATATTTCTAGTTTTTATTTCAAGTTTTCTCACTGTTATGATGTTGTGCTTTCTACTTTGTTTGATGTCACAGACTTTTATTAGGTCAGAGTGAATGAGCAAATATTACTAAGATCAGTTTGTGTTGTATTTTCAATTGTGATGTAAGTTTGTATGAGATAATTTTTTTTTTTTTTTCATCATTTAATTTCCTGACTTATTTTGAATGTGCATGGGTGGCATGTGGACATGTAGTTCGTAAAATCTAATGATTTAACAACTTTCACAACCTTGACCATGGACACTACGAATACCAAAATTAACATCAGAATCCCTTTCCAGATTTAAAGAATTTTAATCAGCCATCCCCACACCGATCTCTCAGCAAATACCCAAAGGCAAAACCTAATGCATATTAGAAACTTGTGTAATATGCAAAAATCAAGCAGACTAATCATATAAGGAACAACCTTAACATAAAATAAGGCCAAAAGAGAAAGACGGAAGGAGTATTTTAGCATACTCACATGAGTCTCTGTAGTGCAGAGAACTCCAGTAACCGCTGCCTTCCAATGGAAGTAGTTGACAAATCCAAAAGAGCATTACACGCAGCCAATGAAACTCTTCTGCTGGGACTACCAGCAGCCAAGATCAAAGCCTTCAAAATATCACTATCCAAAGCAATTTGTTCATTTATTTCAAAAGATAATAACGACGCAGCCCCCACTATCTTTGCGCTCAAACACGCGATTTTGGGACACCTGCACCGTCCAAGACACTGTTTTTTTATCAATTAAAACAAATATGTATATATAAAAAGTACGTAGAGAGAACAAGAAGAAATACATACTGTGAACCGAGAAGGATGGGCAGCAAAGAGAAGATTGAAACGGAAAGAGTCGGTTGAGGAGAGAGAAAATTATTTAGGGCTTTTGAGAGAGAGGCGTGCAATTTTTTGAGGCATTTTTTAACCAGAGATTGAGAATCGGGCCTGTTTGCATGATTGCAGAGGGTCGCCAGTAAAAGAGGAAAGATGGTGTCATTGTTGTCAAATATGGCAATTGAAGAGCTTTCGTGTTCTATTTTCTTTATTTCTTGGCAGTCCGTCTTCCGCCTCTTTCCCAGTTTCTCCATTTCTCCTGTACCGTCTCCCTTACCAATCGAACGCATATTATGCCTAACCAGTGGTGAATCAATCACCCTATTCCATGATTGGTTCAGTCAGATTTCTAAGAGTTTGTTTGGTGGCCTAATTGTTAATTTCACGTCGAACTTTGTTGCTCAGCTATAAAGCTTTTCCTACAACACAGATCTTACAAATTCTGTATTCATACAAAATTTCATTGATACAAAATTCCATTTCAGCTACACATCATTATCTCAATTTATTATAATATCGATTATCTATTAAGTAGGTATTTTATTTTCTTATTCTTTTTATATTTTTTAAAATAATATTTTTTTATTTTAAAAGTAAATATATAGTTCTAAATTTATTCTTCATTCTAAAATTATATAAATAATAATAATTAAATAATTAAATACCTTAGAATTATATAATATTCCATGAAAAAATGTAAAATTAATTTCACTTTAAAAACAGATAATTAAAAAAATTAGATTTAAATATTATAGAATATTATGGTTTAGAACTTTTAGTAAAATATGTAGACTAAATAGAATATTAAATTCAATATATAATTAAAAAATATATTCCGCATTTCGCGCGAGATGTGTATATATATAAATTTAAAAAAAAATAAATAATTTTTTTAAAATATAAATAAGAAATAATATATTAGCGCAATGCATTTATTAAAAAATAAAAAGTAAGCAATTAAATTAATAATAAAAAAAGCTTAGAGTAAAAACAATAGAAAGAAATAACAATAACACATGCCTATAATATTATCATCTATATAAATATAAATATAGAACAATAATCCAATTATGAAATATAAAAAGTAAAGAAAAAAAATTCAAATAAGATATTGATGCACATAATATTGATATAGATAATATTTTCAAATAAATATTTTTTTAAATAAAATTAGTCATTATAATTTTCTAATATTTTAATAATAAAATTAAAATTTAAATATTAAGAATGACATTTAGAATATAAATGACTGGTTATTTAAATATTTTAATATAAATCTATATTTATATTTATCATTGGGAATAATTTTTGAATTACTTTTGTGCATTTATATTTGATGATTAAAGAAATTAATATAAAATTTTGTATACTACACCGAATATATAGTATAGCAAATACATTTACATATACTTATTTTAAAAAATAAAATTTAAGAGATAAGAGATAAGAAAAGCTGAATTAATTTAAAATTTACAGATCAAATTTAAAATAAATTTTCAATGTTCCAATTGCACTTTCGTTTCTTATATGGTTAAATATAATGGAACATAATTATAAAATTTAAATTCAATATAAGCACACTTGAACTTTGACTTCAAGAATTCTAATTATTTTTGAACATTTTGAAGTTGCAATTGTTTGATGTCTTTTCTTGTATCAGTCGGAGAAGTTAGGTATGTACATTTGAGTAACAACTTAACGTGTAACATTACCAAACAAACAAAATAAATTATTAATAAAACAAAAATTAGCAGTAACAAACAAAGAAAATTGTCAACAAACCAAAAATTTAATAAAGAAAATATATATATATATATATAAGGGACTAATACATAATAATGCATTTATCTCATAATCAACTTTCAGTCAATAGTACCCATAAACAAAACAAATTATTAGTAAGATAAAAATTAAGGGTAACAAACAATCAAAGCAAATTGTCAATAAACCAAAAATTTTAATAAAGAAAAAAAAAATATATATATATATATAAGGAACTAATACACAGTACTGCATTTATCTCATAATCAATATAATTATTTATTTTCATATGGTTGCAAACTCCTTGGAATTGTATCAAATTAAAAACTCTTATTAATGTTTCAAATCGAAAAGTCACATATTGCACATGTATTTATGCATCTTACTTGCTCATCTGCTTTCACGTTACTGCTCAATATATCAAGAAATCTAATAACATATTTCTCCCCTATGTTACTGTTTCCATTAAAAATGGAATTAAAAATTAAATTCAAGTCGGAAGAGAGAGCAAAGTGGAATATATAATGAGTAATTAATTAATTATGATGGTTAATGGATATTAATAGATAAGTTTAAATTATTTTAAAAAAAGAGTAATTAATTAGGATAAAATTATGAGATCCAATCAAGTATGAGTAAACTTAGCAAAGATCTAAAATTAGAAATTGGTAGAGATAATAAGTAATTAATTAGTTGAAAGGCTTAATAGATAATAATAGATAAATATTAATTGTTTTTTTTAAATAATTAATTAGAATAAATTTATGAGATTCAATCAAATGCAAGTAAAATTAGTAAAGACCTGAAATTTTATTAAAAAAGAAAAATAGAATGTTGAACAGAGGAAGCACATTAGAATATCTCATTTCAGCTTTCATATAGATACTAGTTGTAATCCGCGCTTTGCGCGCGGGCTTTATAATATGTTATTTAAATAATTTCTGTTATTTCTTCTCACTTATAAATACATACTAAAATTAAAAATAATTTTAGATAAAAGCTCAAATATCTAACACCATTTATTTAATCAATATTGTTATGAAGTGTAATAATTCATGATTTATATAATGTCTTTGATTCGATATATTTTTGTGTACAATAAATAAATACATCAATTAAATAATTGAATATTTTTATAACATTTTTTCATTAATAATGTTCAATTTTCATTTAGCATATCTAAGCATGTCTAAAAAGTTAAATGTGAGTACAAAAATTCTAAATTAAATTAATTTGACTCCACAATACTTTCTAAATTAAATTTATTTGACTCCATAATATTTTTAAATTTAAATGAATTCCAATAACTATACATATTAGAAACATAAAAAAAAATTTACTTAACTGTCATAACAACTCAAAGAGCAAGAAAATTTGTAACCTAAAGACTAATATATATATATATATATATATATATATATATATATATATATAATATAGTATTCTCTTGTTTATTTGCGATCTCCAATTGTATATTTTACTATCCCGTTTATTTATAAAAATATTTACATTTTTTATATTCTCAAATCAGCCTAAACACAAATCTTAAACTATAATTTTCAAGTTCTCTTATATTATAGAATCAAAGGTACAACAAATTATAATTATTCAATAATTTTTCACATTCTAGAAAGGTTAGTAGCTTAATGATGCATAATTCTTAAAACAAAGCAAGTCGTCGGCATTTTCATATACTCCAAAAACTTAATTAAAGACAGACATATAATGAGATCAAGCCTAAAAAATAATTAAAAAAATAAAAACAATGGAATAGATAAAATTTACCTTCCAACATTACTAAAATCAACTATCTACATGTTCTTTATGAAGAATATTATTAATAGAAATCAACCTAATCAATTCAAAATAAAAATATAATATTATTAATCTTATCTGCAAAGATCAATTCATAAATAATTTTAAAATAATAAATAAGATAATTTTTTGGAGTATATAAATAAAATAAAATTGATAGTCTCTTATAATATATTCTCAAAGAAAGTAAAAAATAAAAAGAAATACAGAGATCCGTATAGCCCTTTTCATTGTAGAGCTGCGAAAATAAAAATAGAAGTAATTATGTAAAAAAAAGTAATTAAAATAAATTTGATATTCTCTTCTGATACATTTTCAAAGAAAAAATAAAAATGAATGTTACTGTTAACATAGCTTAAACTTAGTAAAAAAGTGAAATGGATTTTATAGTCTCCTCCTATATTTTCTTTCTTTAAACTCAAAACAAGTGAATCGATTGCTAGTACTATCTCTTTTGGTGGAGGCCTGCTTTTAGATTATCATGGTAGATGGGTCTGTGAGTTTGCTTCCAAGTTTGGTCAGTGTTTGGTTCCCATAGTAGAACTCTAGGCAGTTATGGAAGGTTTGAAAATGGCACAGCAACATGGAGTAGATGTTCTTTGCGTGGAATGAGATAACCAGATGATGATTCAACTAATTAATGGCGTGGTTTCTTCATCAGGTGCTATTCAGCAGCTGATTATTGCGATCCAGTCCATTCTTAAGCAGTTATTGTGTAATTTTTTAAAAAATATTTGGAGAGGTAACCAATATCTTGGAGTATTTATAGCTGGATCGACAATGATTGGATTTCAAAATTAATGTTTATTATTATTAAATTATTAATAAATATTAATTTTCTAAAATATTATATAATAAGTAGAATTCTATCAACTTCAAACACTCGGTATAAAAATTCTAATAAATTTAGAACAACAAATAAAATAAATAAAAGCCAAAGAAATAAAAAAAAAAGTATCACCCTATAAATTTACTATACTGTGTTTCGATTTAAAAATTCATCTAAATGTTAAGTAATCAATTAAAATAATATATTTTAGGATAACTACTTACATATAGATAAGCTTCAGTAATTTAAATAAAATTAAAATAACGTATTTTATGATAGATAGTTATATATAGATAAACTTTAATAATTTAAATAATTTAATATAAATAATTTATAATAAATTATTGATTAAAATATTTAAATTCTCCAATCACAATCCAGAAAAATACAATATAATTCTAAAAATTAAAAAAAAAAGAAAAATAGAAAGTTGAACAAAGAAAGAACGATGAATCTTCTCTTTATTTCAGCTTTCATATATATATAAATTAATTGAAATTTTAGAATTATTCAACTTTTCATAAATCAAAGTAAATTTGGTATGATAAAAAATAAAAAAAGAAAAATTAATCGTTGTTAAATTTTTTTCATTTTATAAACTTTTATTTAAACTTTTAAACACTAAATATAATATATGGTAAAAAAATTATATATGAGTATTAAAATTTTTAATTTGTTTTTATAATTTTATTCTTCAATTATTTTTAAAATAAATGATAGAGTAAATGTATTTTTGAATTTAAAAATAATAATAATAATAATAAATAAATGTAAGCTAATTTTTATTTCTTAAAAATGAATACAACCTGTTTTAAAAGTAAAAGGTCATTTTAATTTTTTTAAATCCATGGCTTATATTTAATTGTGTTAATCTAACAATAAATAAACACTTATGTATGGATAAAGAAAATTTTATTTTTCTACAGTAATTTCATCCTAGTTATAATATCACTCTAAAATAAGTTTTACACCTTACGCACCTTAAATTTATCAATCTAGTTGTAATTATAAGTGCACTTAAAAGTGAATTAGAGCACTGTCAATTTCGTGCTAAAAGATTAAGGTTAGAATTCTAATTAAAATAATACTTCCTCCGATCTCTTACTTTAGAGAAAATTTCTATTTGGATGTTTATTTTCTATAGAGAATTTTTATTCTAAATGAAAATTTTGGAAAGTACATCAAAAGAAAAAAAATTCTAAAATGTCTTTCAATAATCGATCTTATTGCTTTTATTTCAGTTGAATCAACAAGAATAATAGCAAACAAAATGTGGATTGCACAATTAATCATTTTATGTTTTCAAAGCATGAGTAATTACTACGTTTATGAGTAGTTAAATAGAAATGTGTTCAACTTTATGAATTTGAGCACAAATAAGAGTATTGCACTGACCAGGTACCTTAATATGGTTACACATTTTAATTGCTGTGTGCCAATATTAAAAATGTCTTTATGATAGAAGAATCTTTAGCAGAAAGATGACATGTGTCTAACAATTGTCCCCTATTTCGACAAAATCAAACACGAATTTTTAAAGATCTCTTACTTCAAAGAAAATTTCTAAGATTTTAACTGAATTTTGAGTTCTTTGTGATTTTGTTGGGGAATTGGTCAATTGGTTGTTTTTATATAATTTTTCATGTTTTCTAAGCATGATGAAATGCTTGAATGGGAAGAAGAACATTCTCTTCTCCTTGTCCCACACTTGACCGAACCTCCTTAAGAGGAAGGGCATGAGTTTTTGCTTCATGCTTTTGTTTCTTTTTTATGTTAATGAGTTTGTTTATAAGTAATTTATGGTGGTTTAAACCTCTACTTGGTATTCTAATGTTTAAGAACTTTTCCAAGACTTAAGAAAGTTTGAAAATGTGAAAAATGGGTTTTATGATTACTTAATCCTAAGTGATGTTTTATTGTTTATTAAGTGTTATTTGAGAAGTATTTAATTGGTGGGTTAATCTCCATTTTAAATTTTAACTATTTATGAGTTTGGAGAACCAAAAGAAAGTTTTAAGATGGGTAAAATTGAGCGTTATGGTTATTTGCTCTAAGTAATGATTTTATTAAGTAATTTTGATTTGGAATGAAAGATATTTGATGGAGGGAATCATCCTCCATTTGTATTCAAGAAAGGGTCGAACAACCTAATGGTGATAAGGCTTGGCTTATGTTTTCTTTTCTTTTCTTCAAGTTGGTTTT